>JACGTP010000212.1:0-65734 GCA_023678845.1 Mischocyttarus mexicanus | reverse complement strand
AAAAAACCGACATCATAGTACGAGAGTAGTAGTCCCTTTCACGACGAGTCCGTATGCGATCTATCGATCACGTCGCATGGCATCTAGGTCGAGCTAGCTATTGCAGGTTCAACGTAACTTAATATTCAACTGTGTTTGTTCCGCTTTAGAAACGAGGGAAGAAAGATGTCGATATTTCTATATAATTAATTGCTACTAACACAATACGTAAGAGTAAACAAACTCTACCAGCCAAAAATCTGACACAAGAATATTTCTTAATTTTCATGAAAATCAAGCAATTATCGATAAATGCCAATGAACGAGGCCAAGTTCCGAATATGTCGATAAATTTAAAAATGACTCATCGTTGTTATAACAAACATTAACAATGTCGTTTAAAAAAAGGCTGTTTTCCTTACAAAAGTACAATTTAAAGGAAAATATTTATTTCTAAATGAAAAGGAAATAATAGAGAAGATGTTTTTAAAACACCCTACTCCCCTAAGTTTTGACGAATAAATCTACCTGGATTGCTTTAAAGGCGTTCATTTGTTTTTACAAATACTTTATTTCTCGGAATTGCGTAAGGGGTGGGGGAGAATCCAAACTTTGAACCGGTAGGGTCTAACTATATCTCGTAAATGACGTAACGCAGCGTTACGGTACTCCACGTGTAATAAAATATACACACGCACACGCGCATACAGATAAACTTGTAAATATTCTTCTTATCTTTCTTCCGCGTGTCTTCTTCGAGCCGTCCGTTATTTCCGTTCTATTCAGCGCCATTTTTAAATACTCTTCCGCTGTCCAATGATCGATCGTTGTATACGCTCTCTCTCTTTCTCTCTCTTTCTCTCTCTCAGCACAGTCAGACGGAATTATTCCGCGTGATTTTAACTCAACGAGAAGTTCGTTCCTTTTGTTCCTTCAAACCCTTCAAACTCTCCCTTCCTCCCTTTTAACCCTTCGATAAGCCTATTTATATTTTATAATGAAAAACCGTATAAATATAACCGACACAGACAAAAACCACATCATTTAAATAACAATGAATATCCGATGAAAATTCTCAAGTTAAAAACCGGTATCGTTTAAGAACAACAACCATCGTCGTCCTCCTCCTGTTTTTGCTGCTGTTTTTTTGTTGCATTACTATTAAATAGCCGCTGTAGAAAAAAAAATAAAATGAAATAAAAATAAAAAAAACCGACTACGTGGAAAATAACAAAAACGATGTCGGATGAATATTATGAGAGTTTTGCGGTCCGCGTGCAGAGAGAGAAAGAGAGAGAGAGAGAGAGAGAGACCGGGCGTGGAACGGTATTTATGCACGTGGAACCGGAGGCCCGAGCCAAAGCAAGCATATAATTTAGCCGTATTTAAAAGCGCACCCTAAAGAAATTACAGGGCGCAAGAGCGCAATAAATATCATTGCAATATATGTTGTGTGTATGTAGTACGTGATTTCGCGTTCGCTCAAGCGAACGTAATATTTTCAACTTGCCGTCCTTTTAGGTACCATAGGTATAAAAAGGTATAGATATAGAGGTTTATGGATTACTACACCATATCATACCAAATTGTGGTATTGAATTTATTTCATTACTCGTACTCCTTCTTTTTAACGATTATTTCGATACTTTATCGATTTCCTTAGCTTTTATGGATAAATCTCACGATATTTGGGTATCTATTGTACAATCCAATTACAGAAACAACAAAGCTTTTTTAAATCCACCCTCGTAAATATATAACACAACAGCAAAACTTGTTTGCAATACATGTTTATTATAATTGAGATCTTGAAAAATATCTTATTTATTATAAAACTTTGAATGGGAATAATAATGAAAATAAATTTTTATCGATTTTTTCTTTCCATTTGGTAAATATAAGAAAACATTTTAATACTTCTCGTTTAAAGAACGAAGTAAAATTCTTTAAATTCATTCATAAAAAATCGTATCGCGTAGAGTTCTACGAATTTCTTACGTCTTAAATTCCTCGTAAAGAAATTTTATCCGCCTATTATATGGATTCTAAAAATCGTAAAAAAAAGAAGAAAGAAAAAAGAAAAAAAGCAGGAAGAAAGAAAGAAAAGAAGAGCGCCGCAATTTTCTACCACGATCACGATTTAAAAGTCCATTCGCGCGGAATGCATCTGCTTACAATTAAAATATCGACGTTTGTAAACAGGAGCGAAAGAGAGGGAAGAGGAAAAAGATCAGAAAGACGGCTTTAAACGTGAATTCGTCGAATCACTCAAGTGGTAGGGTAACGTACGCGAATACAGAGGCAAAAAAAAAAAGAAGAAAAGGAAAAGAAACAATTAAAAAAAAAATATGAAAGAAAAAAGGGTGAATCGGAGAAGATACAAAAGAGGACAGAAAGAAAAAAAAAAAGAGACAGAGAATCGAGCGCAAAGAGCAAAGAGCAAAGAGCAAAAACTCGAACGCTCTCTTTCTCTGTGTAGAAAAGAAAAAAGGACGACACACGACCAAAGGATGAATAAGAAATTCCTTCTTTTGCCGTGTGTGAAATATCAAAGGAATACAGAAACCGCCTGTAACGCAAATTATATTGGGTCGGGGGTGGGGGAGGGAGAGAAGTTTCTTCGTATTTTTTCAATAGACGATGAATGATTTAAGATCGCATAACTTTGGTAATATCAATCAGATTTGTCAACACTTGCGTGCATTTGACACATCATGGAGTAATAAAGAAAAAACGTTGTATTATTTGTTAATTCAATTTGAAAGATTCAGGATTAAAAAAGATATTTGTTTCACTTTTATATTGAAATACGAAGAAACTTTATTCCCGACCCAATAAACACCCACATACTTTATTCCCCCTAAGCAGCGCCTAATGCATCTAATGAACTCGCAAGAGGGTCCGATAATTAAACTCCACACTCGGGGTTCTTCTACAAGTGCATAGACCGTTTTACTGAAACTCACCATCACCATCGCCATAACCATCGCCACTATGACTCGCAGCAGTTGCTGCTTTTACCACCCTCTCTTTTTGCCTTTCGTAGAAAAAAAAAAAAAATGAAGAAAAAAGAAGTGTACACGGGGGAGTTCCAACGTATAAGCGGTGTACGCTTTTCCTTTCCTTTCCTCTCTCTCTCTTCTTTTTTGTTTGCTTCTTCTTCTTCTTTCTCCTCATCTACCACCCCCTCTTCTTCCTCCTCCTTTTTCTTCTTTGTAAATCGCCCTCCTCTGTTTGCTCGCTCGTAATTTTTATCATTGGATAGAGGCAGGCTTTTCCAGGATATAAACTCGTTCTAACCACTCCCCCTCTCTATCCACAACCACCACTTCTCGTTCTTATTCTCTCTCTCTCTCACTCTTTCATTCTCATTCTCATTCCCTTTCTCATTCCCTCTTTTAGTCCCTCTCATCGTGCCGACAAGGGTTGGGGTAATGGATAACCGGCAGACGCGCGTGACATAATGCATGCGCGTACGTGTGTGTACGGTACATAATCGTAAGTACGCTTCAGCGTAATAGGACGACCGATGCACGCATATCCGTTTCTCCCTCTTTGCACTGCACTGTACTCCACTGTCTCTGTCAGTCTGATTCTTTTTTTTCTTTCCTTTTTTATCCCAGTTTTTATCGTAAATTTCGTAATAGGTGAAAGACAAGTCTTGCAAATTTTAACGATCGTTCATTTCTCTTTCTCTTCTTTCCTCTACCGTCACTACCACCACTACCGCCACTTTTTTATCCTAAATTTTGCTACAGGTGAGTCAAATTTTCAAGCTTATCTCTAACCATTACGAAATTAACGATAAACCCAGAGGGGAGAGGAAGAAATAAAATGAAAAAGAAATAAACGTTCGTGAAAATTTGACGAACGTCCCATCCATTTCTCTTTTCTCTCTCTCTCCCTCTCTCTCTCTGATTCTTGTTGAAATTGTATATGCGTGTGTGTATATATTAGGTATCCAAGTGGAATAAATAAATCGTTGCGATGCGGAATTATGTTCACCCTTCTCGGGCAACGTGTGTAAATCCCCTCTGGCGAAGGATAGCGTGGGCGAGAGAAAAGGGTCGAAGAGAGATTAACAATGGCATGATAAATGAGAGATTAGGAACATCGATTAATCCCTACGTATTTATTCGTTTGACTTTTCTTCTTGCCTCACCTAACCCACCCTAAAGTTTCTTGATAACTTTTTTTATACGTTCCCCTTACTTTCTATACCCTGTTTTTTTTTTTGAGAAGGACAACAATTGTTTCTTAGAAAGACATTTAAGAATAGAAAAAATATGTCTATGTGTGCGTATATGAAAATATATATTAAATAATGAAGAAAGTTTGTCTATCATTTATCTCTATTAATTAAAATTGCAATAACATTCTTAGTTATATATATATAATATTTGTCAATTAATATAAAACAAGTTCGTGCATTAGAAATAAATGATCCAGAAATTGTAGGAACGAATAATGATTTTTTTTGGCTATCTTATATTTTAGTATCTTTCGAAAGAACACGTATGTGATATGGTAGGCAGTTTGCAAGGCGCTAATATACATACATATATACATACACATTTCATTCGTAAAAGGCATATAATAAAGAAGGCGGAAGGATGAAAGGAAAGGAGAAAGAATCGCGTGGTCGGCCGTTGTCGTCTCTTCTTCTGCTGCTTGCTTCTTTGCAACGACGTTACGCATA
Organism: Mischocyttarus mexicanus; assembly: GCA_023678845.1. Lineage (NCBI taxonomy): Eukaryota > Metazoa > Arthropoda > Insecta > Hymenoptera > Vespidae > Mischocyttarus > Mischocyttarus mexicanus. The sequence continues at coordinate 61,056 of JACGTP010000212.1, read as the reverse complement.
CACGTATAAATCCCGTGCATGCATATGTATGTGTACTACGTGTATATATGTGTAAACGGTAGGTACAACTTACGTACACAACGAACGTACGTTTATTCGTGCTCGTTCACGGAGAAAGAGAAAGAGAAAGAAAGAAAGAAAGAAAGAAAGAAAGAAAGAAAAAGAGAAAGAAGATACACACAAATGCGCGCACGCTTGCGCCGTGACGCACACTATAATAGAGAGAGCGTGCCGAAAGTGCAAGAAGAAAAAATGCACGCGCGTGACGTAACATGTACCCACGTGGTGAACCCCACATTCGCATCAACCACACAACACAACACATACATATATACATACATACACATACATTCTCGTCGGAAGAGACACGCACCCGCATTTCTTTCAGAACGCGTGGACCTATGACGCATCCAGCAAGCGCAGGAAAAAAAACACAAATCTTCCGGAATCAAAATTGATTTTTTTCCTACAATTATTTATTAATTTATTATTGTTATTAAGTGTTTTTTTTTGGTATCTAATTGAATATATAAAATTTGCTAATTAAAACCGAGTATGAGATTATCTTATCTCATTAATGTTCAATCAAACGATAATTACCAATGACACAGATTGTTATCTTTAACGCGTAAATACAGTGTCGTTATATTAATAGGCAAACTAGTTGCAGTATAAACTCCGTTATCCGTTATCGAATTAATTGGGAGACATTTCCTGTTCGGATGAAGGAATTTTCGTATAGTAAAACACCCTACTTTCGTGACACTTTCAAAAACTTTTTCTTCGATTCAAGAAATTACAAGACTGTTCGAATAATAAAACACGCGAGTAGTTAAACGTTTGGATATTCAACGTTTCATTGTATCAACAAATTGTAGTATTTAAACGAATTGAAAAATCAAGTTTTTAATGTCTTCTTGATTTCTTGATAAAAAAGAATATTTCAAAATGAATATATGTCTATGGAGATTATTTGCAAAAGGAGTAATAGTTTCGGATGGGTGACCTTTGCATTACGTGATTCTTGTCAACCGGTTACACCACGTATGTCTGCGTGTATTTGACATTTAATATACAGGAGTGTTTTATCCGTCTGACACGCTTCTCCAATTTTCGTATGATCGAAATGTTATCGATAATCGTTTATCTATATCTACATGTAATACATACGCGTTCTCGTTCGTAATTAATTGGATGAATCAGCTGTTTGAAATTTTTCTCTTACAATTAGTAAACAAACAAAATACCATTTGAGATATAAAATAATTTCATTATGAAATAAAACAATCGTGTATAATAATAATTTTCGGACGTTCATTCATAAAAACAGAAGTGACAATACTACTACGTATTTTGACATAACGTAGTACAGTAATATGCAAACAAAACATAAACGTAAACATAGAACCGAACGATCCTCTGTTGTTTTAGGAATTGCCTGCGCCACTTTTTAGAAACTTCCAAGAATTTAATTGATTTATCAATGAAGTTTAATTTTGGGTATTGGAATGCATGCAAGGAGAAGATTGGAGAGTAAGGGGAAAGATCATTCAACGCGAATAGAGGAAAGCACGATTGCTCGGAGCCTACTAGGTAAACACGTTTTGCTTCTCTCCAACATGCGCGAGCCAGACGAGAGTATGAAAGAAGAAAGAGAGGGAGAAGGAGAGAGAGAGAGAATGCTGGCATTTCATGCATCCAGTGGTACATAAGAGCAAGAGCAAAAGCGAGAAAGATAGAAAGATAGAAGAAACTGAGCAAGCAGCGAGCAAAAGGTTTTAACCGTATATCTCTCGATCCCTTGAACGGGCCGCAGGATTTTCTCAAGGAGCGTCGCCGCGTTAAGAGCGCGGGAAGAAATAAAAGAATCCTCGTATAAAGAAAGAAATAAAGAAGAGGAAGGAAGATGAGTAGATAAAAAGCAAGAGAAAAAGAGAGAAAGAGAATGAGAGAGAGAGAGAGAGAGAGCTTACCAGAAAAAGGTTTGTAGCCTGCAAGGAACCTTGCTCGCCACCACTTCACCAATCCGGTAGCCATGAGCCCCTCATGCGTGTTTACTGCCGTTGATCTTCGCTGTCTTCTATTTATCCTTTCCTTCTCTCTCACCTCACTTCCACTTTTTCTTCTTCTTCTTCTTCTTCTTTTACCTTCGTTTTTCTCGAGCTCTCTTTTTCTGGTTTGACGAACTTCTTCTTTCCACTTGTACTTTATTTTCTTTCTCTCAAGTCCGTACTCTTTTTCCTCAAAGAAAAATCTTCACGAAAGAGAGAATGATCTTCAATGTATATACACACAAGCCACTTGAGAGCACGAGTACGATCCGGCACGTTCGATGTTGGCCACCCTCCCGTCACAAAACGGAGCCCGCGTCACACTACTCTCCCGGAGGACGTTACTCCGAAAAGGGGACGATCCGGAGAGACAGACAGAGTGAGAGACAGAGAGAGAGAGGGAAGAGGGAGGGGGTAGGAAAAGACGAGGAAGAAGAAAGAAGGGAAGGGGAATCAACGAAGGGAGGGAAGGAAGGGGAGACAGAAAGAGAGAGAGAGAGAGAGAGAGAGAGAGAGAGAGAGAGAGAGAGAGAGAGAGAGTAGGAAAGAACAAGTCGGAAGCGGTGTAAGAAGAAAACACAGGAGAAGTAGCGCTACGGTGGGACGCACGTGCGCGCGCGACGGTGGGCCTTACCCCCACCTCAAAAAAAATCGGGTCTTACGGACCACTAGAGGAAGATGGAAAGGGACGAATAAGAGTGGGAGAGAGCGAGTCAGTGGGAATAATGGAGCGAGCGAATGTGTGTATGAGAGAAAGAATATATATAAATATATGTGGTGTGTGTGCGTGTGTGTATCGTATATTGCTCTTTCTCTTTTTCAGCCTATTCCTCTTTCTCTTTCACTGCACGAAAATCACTTCCAAGCTTCCAGTCTTACTCGTCGCACTGCCGACGCACACACACGACTCCTAACGTGTGTATATAGATACACGTTACAACACACAGAGGAAAGGCAACGTAGTGGGTGTATATGTGTGTGTGTATTATATGAAACTAGGTATAAGGAGTTCGGATATCCGGAACGATGAGTGAAAGAGAGAGAGATAAAGAGAGGAGGGAGGAAAATCAACGACACACGTTCACGAGTAACTTCTTTTTTTCTTTTATCTTTTCCCTTCTTTGAAAAACACCCTTTGGATCCTCTTACTCTCTCTTTTTTTTCAAATAATTCCACATCGCCTTTAAATAGAGCGATTTAAAAGATCGTAGAGAAATAGTGTGTGTCTTGTTGTTTGAAACGTAAGATATATAAAAAAAAAAAGAATCAGCAGAGTGAGAAACACGAGAGAATAAGGCGTAGCCCGAGCGCACGACAACCCAGCTCTCGTGGTTGTTCGACTACGACTACGGCCGATCGTCCTCGCCTAAACCACGTTCCCCGTAATGCCTTCCTTCCCCTTTCCTCATTTCTCTTTCCCCCCTCACACTCACTCGCTCTCTGTCGACCGTGCCTTCGGCGGTGGCGGCAGTGGCAGCACCAGTGCCGAACCGAGGATACGCGGATCCCGAAGGTAGGAGGTGCGGCTTTTACTCTCTCTCCCTTCCCCCTTCCTCCATCACCCTTTCCCTTTTTCTTTTTCCCTTTTTCTCTTTCGCACTATTTTGTATTTCTATCTCTTTCTACTCTCTTCCGTATGTCGTATATACACGAAAGTATTAATATAGGTGTATGCATGTACACGAAGTACTATACAGGGTGTTCCGGTACAGTGATACAATTTTCACTCTTTCACTACTCTTTTTATTTTCTCTCGCACACTATTCTATATTTCTATCTCCTTATATTTTTTTTTTTCACATATCATACATATATAACCATTGTCAAGGTATATCTATGATACCCTGTACAGGGTGTTCTGGTTTACAGCGGTACAATGTTTACTCTCTTTCTCTTCCTCTCTTTTATATTGTTTTGTATTTCTATTTCTTTTTACTCTCTTGCATATATCATATAAACGTAACTATAATCTTGGGTATATGTACATGTATGTATAGGGTGTTCCAGTAACATTGATACAACCGAGCATAAAATAATTCCTCGTGAAAAAATGAGTAAAGAAAATATAGTATAAAGTTTTTATGAATGAAACTTCGTTTACGAAAAGAACGACCTACCTCGAAGACTACTAGATTAAAATCCCATTGATTCTTTTTATGGAAGTCTTATTAAATCGAAATTATACTCAAGAAAAAATATAAGTCTCGATTATTTATATGTAAAGATTATTTGGGCATTTGAAATAGTACAAAATGATCGCGATATGTTAAAAGAAGGGAACAATTGCGTATGCACCATGCATCATCTATTGAAATTAACTTTGGTGAAAACCATCAGCTTTAAGAAATATAAAGTAAATAAATGAATAACAAATCTATCTCGATTGATTTTCAAAGTTGCTTATTTTGAAAATAGCTGCATCTGAAACACTGTTCCACAGAACACCCCGTATATAATTTTTCCTTGCATCGCTTTTTCGAAAAGATTTAAAAAAAAAAAAAGGAAAAGAGGAGAAATGTTAGTATTCCTGTAACATAGACAAGATAACGAAGAGAAAGAAAGAAAACAACTACGATAGAGAGAAAGGAAGATGATGAGAATGATAGAAAATGTAACTTCGATGGTTGGAGTGTAAAGCTGGAGGAAATGTTAAAACGTGTCGTCACAGAGAATCTGAACGAAATGCTTTCCGATCGTTCAGAAAAAGAAAGAAAGAAAAAAAAAAAAGAGAGACAGAGAGAGAGAGAGAAAGAGGACTGTCACGAGAGGCGCATCTCGCGAGAGTAATGTCTTTCCATCTCTATCTCTTTTTTTTTACCTTTCAACTTTTTCCTTCTACATCGTCAAAAGTGCCCGGAGGCGCAAGCCATTTGTGTTTTCACCACTTCGGAGGTGAGAGAGAGAGAAAAACATTGAAAAGAAATGTAAAGAAAAAAAAAAGGTGTGCGTGGAAGACGGATATCTCTGATTTTGGAATATGCCTCGCGGTACCGAGAGGTAGATGAGTTTCGGTTTTTAAACCTGAAAAAAGGTTTTCCTACGAAAAAGAGATACTACCAGCTGCCGTTGCTGTTGCTGACGAATAAAAAATAAAAAAAGGAGATAAAAGAAATACGCGAACCTCCCGGTGTGAGATTTTTTTTTGGGGGGAAAATTTACCGGAATAGCGAAAAATGTGAAAGAGCAAAAATTGTTGAAAGAAATTGAGATAAATAAGTGGAATTTTCGTAGAGTTACGGATTAAAATGGCGTGCTCCCTTTCTCTCATTCTCTCCCCCTCTCTATTTCTTCCTCTCCCTTCGCGTCTCTCGCAACCGATGCTTTTGTCGTTTCATCGAGAATCGATTTAAACTCTGGGGCCATCCATTCGGACGTTGACACGCCCGTTTCGTACATTCGCCTATTATGAGATTCACGCATTTCCATGCTTTTTCTATTTCTGCTTATCGTCCTCGGCCTATTGTTGTCCGAGTCACAAAGACCTCGTGTACTTTGATGTCATTAAATCACTACCCTATGACGTCATTGTCAAAAGATAAGGGATGTCATTAGAGAAAAGGGGACGACTCTCATTGGTGTCTACAAAAACTACCGTGCATGTGGTAAGCAAGTATTACATTTATGCTGGTAATTACGACAATGCAGTAAACTGCAGTAAAAATTTCTATGATTTATCTTGTATTCCAATTATGTATCAAATAAAATATATATATATAAACAATTTAGAAAATATTCATATGAGAAAATATGAAGAATTAATCTAACTATCTTTGAAACTTTTCAAACGGTACTTTCTTATTCGTGTACTTCGATGTGGAAAAAATAAATTTAGCGCAATAGTAGGGTAGAATCTAGTAAAAGGGGGGTTAAATTTGATGTTGCATGATATTTAAACTTTCTTGTAAGATGTCGATTTACGATTCCTCCCTTTCACCGCTCGTAAAACTTTATCGATGAAGAAAATGTCGCTTTAAACGATCGTTCGTTAGCTCCAGATTGGTCGACTTTATGGCGATTGTACATTACTGTGATGAAGGCTTGCTAAACGATTTACACATGTATGCTTTAAGTATTTTCTTACATCCCCACATATAAACCATATATCCATTTCCATACGTAACGAATCGTTCATAAAGAAAAAAAAAGATTCATAGAAATAAATACAAGAAAATTAACAATAAAAAGAAGAAAATGTATAAATAGAAATAAAAATAAGAATTTAAATGAAAAAACAAACGTAATAAATTCGTTTTCCTTAAATTGACGAGGGTGAGTGTGCGTGAGCGTGTGCAGAATTATTTGCTTGCGAGTCACGAATAAGAGGTGAAATACATTATTATTGTATAAGTTTGGCGCGAGATAAAAATGAAATGATTCCTTTCCCGCATTGACTGTACCCTCGCTTTGGTTATTTTGTCTCTTGCGTACTTCTGACAGCGCGCCGTCTTCTTTGCCCCGTCGTATCGGCGACGTTTGAACGAAAGTACTCTTTCTTCGAAGCCGACCAAGAAGAAGAAGAAGAAGAAAAAAAAGAAAAAAGGACAAAAAAAGAGAGATGAAAAAGAGGATAAAAGGAAGTCGAAATCGTTCCGAGTCTGAAAATAAGAGAGAAAGAGAGAGAGAGAGAGAGATAACAACTTCAAGTTCAAATTCGATAGATTTTAGTAGAATTTTTCTTCCATATCGAACGAACGAAACGAATTTATATATTTGAATAAATAAATATTCCCCCCTATTCCGAATATAAAAAAGGAAAAAAAAGATATTTATCTAACTAATGAAATTCCACAGAGAGACGACCAATTTAATTCTCGCGAAATCTTTTAAAGAACTTGATCAAAACTTTTTATCGTCTAATTCTCAGTGACTTTTGGTATTTATGCTTGACGTTATTTGGATTTTTCAAAAGAGAGATAAATTAATAATAATTTCCAACGAAATATAAGCTAATTATTCGTTCTCTTATAGGAGATAATAGGATGATGTGCAAATAAGAAAAAAATAGAAAATCGTTCATTTAAATTGTTGAAAATATTCAAAACCACGTGTGTGGTTGTTTTTTTCTTTTTTTGTAATTTACTAGGAAAGAAATTAAAATGTAAAATGTAAAATAAAATACATGGTTAAGTTGGTGAACTCTTACAGTCGACTGTACACGCACGCTATTATCTCCTAGCGGTGTTTCAGAAGAAACATAGGCGTCACGCTCGTCGGAGCTTATGAATGAAGGAAGGCTGGCCGTGAAACGGTGATTCCGGTCGTCGTCGTCTTCGTCGACGTCGACGAAGAAGATAAAGGCGAAAAGAACACCGATGATCCGCGCCTTGGCCCCACGACTTATCGTCAACGGCATCCTTTGTGCCCTCCGACGAATTTACGTCTTCGAGCCCCTCTCTTCTTTTTCCCTTTTTATTTTATTTCATCTTTCTCTTCGATTGATATACGCTTACTAGATTCCACTCTTTTAAATCCGATTTTGCGTTCGTTTTTATCCGTAAATTTTATCTATAAACACACCTATAAACCCTTTTATTTCTCGACCGAAACTTCTTTTGGGAAGATATTGGATATTTCCAAAGCTAATCAAAAAGTGAAAGGTTTTTCTCCATCCTGTTTTTTTTTCTTACTGCTTTATCGACCTTCCTCACGTTCACGCATATTTTGAGAATATTCTGCGTTCGTAATCGATTCAACTTTGCTCGACAATTAACTAATTATTCTGAACCGTCAAATTTATCTTTTTAATTAAATCATTTACAAATTTCATTGCAAAAATATAAATATATGCAATAAATAATTTCATTTTTTATCTCTACGTCTTTTAAAATCAAACTAACAATAACATGTGTTGTATGTACGAGTTCATATTCGTACATCACTTCTCGTTCACCTTAATCGATTCTTTGAGAATATTTTTCTGTGTAGTAAATATAAGCCAAATTTTCTTGAATTCTTAATAAGAAGTGTTTGAAAAAATAAATAAAAGAAAAGAGCTGTCATTTGACAAGATGTAATTGATTATGCATCATTATGAAATAAATCTGACACGAGATCATATTTTAAATTCTATTCAGTTCTATGGATGCAACGAAAATTATAGACGAGTGAATTATAGACGCGTACATATATTGTACGGTTTAAAAAATTCTACAACGTTACGATTACCTATTAAATTTTGTATGCGATCAAATGTTAAAATGATTAAAAATTATGGTCAGCTTACCATATATGTACTTTATCCTTATACCTAATGCTGCATATCCATATCCATAACTGCACGTATCCATATATGCACTACACACACTCGGTCACATATGCATATCACTTGCATAGGAAGAATACACACACACACACGCACACGCGACGCGAAATAAATTATATACTTTAAATAATATCCTTGTTATTCCTTCCGACGCTCGAAGAAGACTAACGATTATTATGAAAAGTAGCTACGAATTTAATCGACAAGTACCGAACATACACGAAGGTCAAGGACAAATCTAACGACGGAATGACGACATTCGGTTGTCGACACTGGCCGAGGAGTGACGGAGAGAAGCGAACGTAAACAAAATATTGAACGCTTACCTAAGCTGCTTGATTGGGGAATATTTTTCTATGTGTATTTGGTAAGTAACGAATTTCTTGGAATTCACCGAGAGATCTAAACATAACCGATACTTATTTTATTTGATTTGTTCGCTACACATCTTTCTCTCGATACATTGAATACATATTGATTATTAGCATTTATTCAAATAACAATTAAATACATTTGTACCACTGTCTTACTTTTGTACTAATGACCTACTTTCCATACAAGTGACCTACTTTTGAACAGCTGTTTTCTATTTCTAATGAATATTGTTTCATATTGTAATATTCGGTTAAAACTATGAAAAAATAATTGTTCGATGTATTTGAAATTTCTATTAAGTCTAATTACAATACATATATATATTAAAAATTACAGAATATATTATTTCTTACTTAAAAATTTCACTAGCATAATCTATAAGATTTATGAAAATAAACAAAGATGGTTAAAAAAATAAAAAATAATTGAAGTAGAGGTTTAGTAACTGTGAGATAAGAAGAAATTTGATGTGAGTGAACGGACGTTGGGACGGTTATCGATCGATAAAAATGTAATAACGATCCAACGTAATATATTGTAACTATATAGAAACCGATACTCTTTCTGATATCGATATTTCAAGTATCGATTCGATAATCATCGTAAGTTGATCGGCTGCGTACAGATTCAACAGGTGTTACTGCTACGATACCGTAGCGTGACGATTGAAGGCCAAGCTCCGTACTAAAATACATGCCAAAGTTAACCAATTTTTAACGACGTCATTGTTTCTTAAAACATTTTTTTTTTATTAACAATATTTATCGAAGCTCAAGACTTTTTCCACGTAAACTTCTATCCGACAGTTTAATCTTTGAGTAATCAAGAAGCGATCATTAAAATTCCATGAAATATGTCGAGCCAGGAAATAAGAAGGATCGGGCCGTTAGACGGAAGAAAATTATCTCCTACATAGCAAAATACATACACATACATATTTATATATACATATATAGATACAGTGAGTCACAGAAGTATTCGTACCTGCTCCCGCTATAAATTTAAAATAAATAATTGATATTTTGCTTGTAATGCAAAGCTTCAAAATTCTTCTACGCACAAAACCTATTCGTAGAATTATTTACCTTTCAATTTGATATGAATTTGATTGAAGAAGAACATTTTATTGTTACAGAAATATAATTTTTCTTAAATGAACAAAAATTAGTCTTATCAAAGTATTTGCATCTACGTAAAAGACAATAAAAATACGGTTGAGAATATTTCGTGGGAAAAAATTGTAGAAAATGTAAATATTATTAGAAGAAAATATTGATTATTTTTAATTGACACTATGGTTGCGCATATACATGCATATAGATAATGAAATGTTAAAAAGGACATCGTTGATCCCTTGGTAACGACGCCATTGGATCGGCAAGCAGCAAGCACAAGTTCCCCTCTTGCCCCTGAACGGGCTCTCTCGCACGAAAAGGCTCAACCCGGCACGGTACAACTTCTCTGTGTGCGTTGTATTTCACTACGCTCTCTCGCTCTCTCACATACATATACACATATATATATACATTCAACCATCTTCGTCCGATTCTCTTCTCCGTGCCATCCTCAGCTTGCGTAGCGTGTCTAGTTGTTTCTTTTCTTTATTCCTTTGTCGGAAAGTCGGCGGCGAGTCTCGTTTTTAAGAGAAACAGAGAACGATGAGATCGGAGAGGGGTTTAGGGCAACGGCGCAAGGGGGGACTTGGTGGAGAACGCTGCATGAGGAAGAGGGGGAGGAGAAGGAGAAGGAGGAGAGGGGGCAGGGAGCGAAAGGAAAAAGGACGAGCGGACGGATAGCGATGCTGGAGTGCGGGACGATCGGAGAAAAGAGGGAAGAAGAAGGTTTAAGGGAGAAGGGATAAAAAGAGAGAGAAAGAATGAGTGATAGGAGTGTGGTAGGGGCCTGGCGCTCCTATAGAAAGAGAGAGAGAGAAAGGGGGGAATAAACGTCCGTGGTTCAAAACTCTTGGAGTACAGACTAGCCTCGGAATACACGGAGTCTAACGTGCTCAGGAAATCGTGGCATCTATTAATAATAAACTATTTCCAGATGCGGTCCTGCTGCTGTTGCTGCTGCTGCTGCTGCTGCTTGTCGTGTTCTGCCAAGAAGATGGTACGATCGTTTTCTGTTACTCCATCTCATTTCTCTCTTTCTTTTCAGGTCTCTTTAGAGAGAGAGAGAGAGTTTAACTCGTCACATACACATGCGTATATAAGTAGAGACTTGGACACATAGATATACGATAAGGAGAGCAACGACTAAGTGCAGCATTGCGCAGCGCAATACTCACATAAAAGCAAAAGACAACTTTCGCGCTTCCTTCCTTCGAATGTTTCGTTCCAAGTCAAGAGCGGGCCGCGCTTTTGGGTCGCGTGTTCGAATTAACAACAACGTGCGCCGACTTCACGCTTACGTTTTTCTTTTTCTATCTCTTTCGAAGAAAAAATAAATAATCAAAAGGAAAGATGGGGTTTAATTTCTTGCGACTTTGGTCGACATTGTCTAAATACTTGCATTCTTATTTATGAATCTTACTTCGTTTAATTAAGAAAAGCAAATAAAAGATTTACGTTCTCGCTGAATTCTCGACTATTTTCTAATCGTCCATACTTCATTCAATATTTACATAAAACGAATCAGAAAAATTAGAATTTAAAAAGACAACAAAGTAATACTCAAATTTTTGAATAAAAAAAAATGTGCTGGAGGCTACAATTCTACGACAATATAGTAACGCCAGTCACATATGACCCTCGTGCTCTCCCCATTGACAAAGGACAAATGCCGGTCATGGGTGATCCACGTGGCCGGTCAACGTGTTGCAGCAACATTTGTAATATTTTGAAGAAAGAAAAAAAATATGACAAAAAATCTTGTTGGTGATATTAGAACCTATTATTAAAAAGACATTGTAAATTATGTTAATAAAATAAATATTATTCTTAAACTAGGAAGACTTGATCTATAACTTTATAATTGCTTGACCAGTAAGACTTGAAAATAATCTTACATGTATCTGTCATAGGCGCAACAATATAATTAATTCCACGTAGATGACGATGGTTAATAGAAGAAACAAACGTTCGTCTTATGAGAATGTTTTTATTTTTAATATGTTAAAATCATTTTCATCTATCTCTTTGGTCAAGTAAACGTCGTAGACTGGCAGGCAAGCAGCCAGGCAGGCAGGCAGGCAAGCAAGCAGGCAGGCAGGCAAGCAAGCAAGCAGGCAGGCAGGTTGCGTGCTTCAAAAGAACCGCTTGTCCCGAACGATTCCATGCCACGAACGCAACCGTCGAGTTTTGTTATGATGCTGTCGAGATGCTTCGGACAGCTGGACGAAGTTGGACGAAGAATCACCGTATAAAGTCGAACCTAAAGGAGATCCGACTAACCTTTCAGATTCTCTGATATAAAATTCGGTGATTCTCTATGCTCGAACTCAAGATCTATCCTTCTTATTTTTTTTCTTTATAACTAAAGACCCAAACCCTATTAGATATGTGTGAGTGTATGTGATCGGAACAATTCCCACTTACTTATTTCACATCGGTCAATTTGACGTTTGAAAGATACTCGGCGAGTATGTATGTGTTAAAGGACAACGCGAGATTGACGACGGCGCCTTTGGGAAGCAACGGGTTGTGGATGAATATGGGTAAGGGAAAAGGATGATCCGTTCGGTGGTTATCTTCGCGACTATAATTACGCTAATTAGGTAGTAACGCGTAAGAAGAAGCGAGTAAATATTTATCGCGTTGGAACTGGAATGAAGAAGGAAGGAAAGAAAGAAAAGAAGAAAAAAATTCAGAGAGGAGACCTTAGTGAATTTCGTGACGGTGAGGAAGGAAAAGATGGGAAGTTATGGGTGGAAAAAGAAGCGAGGAAGAGGAAGAGGAAGGCACAAAGGGCAGCCAGCCAGGAACAGCAGGAACGAACGAACGAACGACAGGATACGCGGCGAAAAGAGAAAGAGAAAGAGAGAGAGAGAAAGGAAAAAAGAAAGATAAGGAAAATAAAGAAAAAGAGAGAGGGCTATAATATAGTTTTGCCGCGAGCAGCAGCTCTCCAGAGAGCGTCGGTTTGCCCGGACCCCCGTCCTTCCCGTTCTTTACTCTACTCTCTTCTCTCTTTTCCGTGCGGTTTGCTAGAAAGCGAAGGAAGAGGGGAAGGAATCCTCGGCGAGGGGTCCGCTAGAATGGAGGAAAAGGGAGAGTAGAGGAGGAGAGTCGAAGCTCTGCTGGATTTCGCGGGACGGGTTGCTGCTGCTGCTGTTGCTGCTGCTGCTGCTGCTGCTGCTGCTATAGAGTAGTAGTGTTGCGATGATGCCGATGGTAGTAGTAGTTTAAAGACGAAGAGAGAGGGAAGACCCTGATGGCAGGCAGCGAACGGGATGTGAAGAAAAGGAGGAGAAGGAGGAAGCCAGTCGGCTCTTTTGATCTCTGCCGCGGGCGCCGACAAAGCGTTCGTCCACTCTCCTACAACGCGCCGCTCGGTCCTACGGGTACGAGCGAGAAGAAAAATATCTGAAAGAGGGAGAGAGAGAAACGCTCGCCCGTAGGATGTGCCTGCGCGCAGCTTCGGCAGAATGGGACAGAGGGGTCGAGGGGGGAAACCAAGTGGGAGAAGGATGCAAAAGGTTCGGCTTCTGTCGCGCTTGCTCTAAGCATGGCGCTGCCACTCCCTTGCGGCTGGCACACCGGCTTTGCTATTAATAAATAATGTTCTCTCTGTGGTCCGCGTTACGAGCAAAAGCGCCTCGTTCCACTTCTCTCTCTCTCTCTTTCTCTCTCTTCTTGATCTTTATCCTTATCTTCTTTCTCTTTATCTCTTTCTTTTTCTTTTACTCGAAATCTCTTCCCTTCTTCCTTCCTTTTCACCGTTCCCGCATCGGTTCTTAAACACATTCTTCCTTTCTTTCTTTCTTTCTTTATTCTTCAATTTTCTTCTATTTTCCATTTCTTGCATTCTCTCTTTCTGTCATTTTTCTTCTTCCTTCCTTCTTTCTCTCTCTTTTCGTTACACTCATTCACCACGGTTAATCTGTTCCCTAAACCCCCAGCTAAACCCCATTGACTTTTCCTTCCACGCTTTATTTAGGATCTTTTCTTCAAAGGATTTGCCGCCTATAATCTCCCGTTCGATAATACATCCTATCTATTGTTAACTATTCTTTATATAGCTGGATCTTCTCTTCTACCATTGGAATCTTTCACTTTTGCGGAAACTGCCTTCTTGAGTCTTCGATATTATCTTTTATTTCTTTCTTCTTTTTTCTTTAGATGTATATATGGAAATGGTGTTGAAAGTTTGGAACATCTAAATAAATCTATTCTACCTGGTGATGTCGCTTAGAGTTCAAAGACTTATGTCGGTCTTTTTTATTCATTTCAAACGATTTATATGATCAACCTTGTCGCAAACTTTTTCATCTTTTTGGTATTTATCTATACGAATTGATTTTATAGAAATAATATTGAATTTATTTACTCGCGTGCAATGTTTATTTCATATTTGGAAAATTTGTTGAATTAATGCGATTCCCTGCTGAGTGTATAGAAAATTAAATATTGAAATTATTTTTAAATGAAAATATAAAACTTGTACTATCGTGATATGATAGAGAATATTCATATACTTCCTCGTATATTAGTAATTTGTTGCAAAGGATTTAGTGATCTCTAGCGTTCGGTGAGATAAAAGTTAAAAAGTCTGTTTTATCGATGCCGATAGAACGCTATCAATTAAATCATATTTTTTAACATTTGGAATTGTTTATGTGTTGATGTATTGATTAGATATAAAACGTACTTTTTAATTATCGTAAATTATTGAAATGTATAAAATTTATTAATCTCTGATCAATAATTTAGCTTACCAATGATCGACATTACTGTTTTATTACTAGATGCTTAGTTAACTCTTTGAATATCTACAATCGGTATTTCGATTAAGCATTGCGAACCTATCCATTTTGTTATTTAAAAAATTCTTCATAATTATACCGCTCGAAAGATAACGGAATTTCTTTTTTATCGACACTATTTTAAATGTCATCTAAACTTAATCAAAAATATATTTAATTTGTTTGTTATTTAATTCTATCTCAATTCTATCTTCAAACTAGGCACAACAATCTAAATCGTTTTAAGATCCCTCGTATCACCATGGTACAAATATTAACCCTTTGCACTCGAAATTTTTTTTCTGTATCTTCATATTCTCCACATTTCCTATAGATGAAATCTTATGAGGAAGGGGAAACGCTTTAAAGGGAACGAGACTTTTGAAAGCTGAACCAAATCGAGATTTTACTGTATATATAAAAATTAACTATGTATAAATCTAATATGGATACACATTTGATGGTTAAAAATAAATCTTTCTCATAATCTTTTGTCGAAAATATGCATGACTATTAATATTTGTATTCGTAAATAATCATAAAATAAAACGGAAAAGATAATATCGGTTGTTATTTTTCAATGTTATTTAATATCTGGAGTTCTGAATAAGTCTCTATCGGCATTAGGGAGCATGCGTAGTATACTAAAGATAAACTACTTATCCTAGTTGGGGGTCGTGATAAACTGCCTTAGATTCGATGGCTTTGTTTAGTTCGTGTAAAAGAAAAAATACGTTTATACCATATATGAATATATTCGGTGTGTATTTTGATTGTGTTTCATTAGAAGTTGAAAGAACAGTTTAAACGTTATTTTCTAACTCATAACAAACGTAATTGTTCACGTTCAATTGCGGAATCGAATGTTCCTCGATGTAACTTCGTTGATTAACGGTCGCCATCTTGCGCGGACGATGACGACAACGACCACGACACTATCTGGTGACATTTAGACGAAATAAAGTCGAGGTCGAAACCCTTGATCCTATATATATATATATATTTCCATTCACCTATATATTACCATTCATTTCCTATTTAAAATCTCTTCGTTCACGTGGAATTTTGTTTAACTATGAGACACATAGTTGCATTAGACGTTGGTACTACTACTGTTCGTTGTCATATCATTGACGAGAATGCAAACACCGTATCATCCTCCACCGAAAAGGTTTGTACATTTTTTATATTTTATTTGTTTTTTGGAATTTTTTAAAATTATTTCCCACGTCCGCCGCGCGTTTTCACGAGAATGCGAATATTTCAATTTGGCGGCAACAGTTATTGACAATTTACTTATTTTATAATTGATATTTATATTAAATGTAAATTTAACAGGTGATTAGAATTAAAAACAGATTAATTAACTGTTTATTATTAAAGTGTTTTTGAAGAATCGTCAGCAAAATTGAACAAATATAATTTTAAATATTGTATATAATTTTTTTCTTATTAACAACTGTTTTTCTTTGTTTTTAATTATATCCTACGGATAAAAAAAAACTAACGTATAATAAACAGGTATATCCTTGAATAGATAATTTTATAAGATGACTTTGAATATGAAAATCGTGATGAAACTTCAAAGACGACGTTGGTATGATTTTTCAATTTCGGTTCTACGAATCCAGTATTTATTGACATTTAATTACAAATTTAAAAGTTTTAAGAACCAATAAAAGAGCGAGTTAAAAGAAAAATGAAAATTTATCGAATTTAGGCAATTATTTTGACCTCAACTTGTTTTGAAATATCTACGACATTTTTATAGATGCTATTTACGACGGGTAAATAACTTTGAAGTAAGAGTAATTTATTATGAGTCTTAATATATATTATTATGTAACAATTTAAGTAGAATAATTTAAATATTTTCTTACATGTTGCATAAGAAACGTTACCTTTGAAATATTCATTTTGCGCAAGCGCATAAATAATACTTAAATGTCTGTGTTAATTAATCGTTGAGAAGCTTAAATTGTTGCTTCTATCAAAACTTTAGGAACGTTTGATTACCTTGACAGTTATAACAAAATAATCTCAGTCACGTTTAATTAGAAATAGCAGAAACGATATATTGAAATGCTTTGGAAATGATGTAGGAATTATATTTTTTTTTTTTTTAATGAAACGAGAAGTAAATCAATCTTAAGTTTTTCTAACTTGACTATTTATCCCACTTCTGATGAGTTATGTAAATAATTTCTAATGAGCGTTAAGATAAAACGGTCTCGAGTCAAGATGTCTTGATCTGATATGAATCCAGATTAAATATTCTAGAAATTTACGTCAGAGTTATGATCCCATAATCCGTTAAGATTAGAAAGTTAAAAACGCTTACAAGTATCTGTATAAAAAAATTTAAAGGCTTACACGTATCTGTATAAACCGTAACACTTTTTAAATATTTATTTTACTTGAAAAAACCGATATTTCTCCGATATTTCTCCGTTTTTTTTCGTTTAACTTTTTGTTCGACTTGAACATTTTCAATAATCTCCCAAAAAGTAGTCTGACTTAAAAACAAAAATGAAACAAGTAGCAATGTGTTCTTGTTCCTTTCATTTTAAATGGTTCTCATCTTTTTGCGCTTGCAAAAGTTTAACGACGGCATAAAAAATAATCAAAGACGACTCGTTCGAAGAATCAAGATTTCATTTTGAATATTCATTCTTTTTCAAAATATACTTAATAATTATTTACTCCTTGGGAATAATATTTAAATATTTTTTTTTTCAAAGGATATAATATATTTGTTGAAAAATTTAAATCAATGATCCTGCCTTTTAAAATTTTTTTATCTTTCAAACGAGTATTTCGTTATTAAAATCTAACCGAAAATATAATTAGGAGAATTTAATAAAAGAGAATAAAAACATTTCAAGGAGGAGTATTGATTTTAATCAAATTTTTTATTTCATTCGTCCACAGGTGGAACTTATTTGTCCAAAACGCGGTTACAGTGAAATCGACCCGGACCATTTCTGGAATATTATAGTCAAAACTATTAAGGACACGTTAGATGGTAAAGAAGATGTCGATTGTTTTCGTTTATTATTTTGTATTATTTTTCATTTAATTTCTTTTCATTCACAACTGTTTTAAGTTAAAGTTACAATTTACGTATCCTAATTTTTCTGCATATTGTTTTGCTCTTCTTCTTTTAATTAGCAAGCGGACTCGACCCAAGTTCTTTCACTTGTTTTGGAATTTCGGCACAGCGTGGAACATTCAGCTGTTGGAATTTATTAACTGGAAACCATTATCATAAGTATCTAGAGATCATTTTAAATAAAAATAAATTTTACAGTATAGATTATAAACACTTTAAAGGAATTTAGAACTTGTGGACGAATATAATATGAGTTTATTTTCTTCTCGTGAACAAATGCACATCGTTCTTCGTATCGATCACGCATAACACGTTTAGTAAGCTGAAGAATATTCAACACTTTTTTCTATCAATTGCTCGATTTTATATGCACACATACGCACACACAACTAACTAACACTAATCCTTCCAACTATCTTATCTCGCATACTTGTTCACCACTCACACTTCTGACCGAGGCTAGGCTTTATTCTCACATTAATATGCACGAATCATGATTGCAAAATAGTCCTGTAATCTTTTATAATAAAGATGATTATTAATGGTAACTTAGTGCAAGTTGTTTTTTAATTTAATTTTTTCATTTACAGATTCATAACATGGAAGGATTTAAGAGCGGATTCTTTAGTTAAGGAATGGAATAGTTCATTGATAATCAAAGGATTACGTTTAGGATCTTACTTACTTTACGTATTAACGAGAAGCAATCGGTTCCTGGCTGGCAGTGTTTGGAAATTTATGAATACTCAGGTTTATTATTCATTTTTCTATCGCTATAGGAATATTGAACAAATTTGCGCGGCTTTTTTTTCCTTCCTTTTTAAATTTTAATAACATTTTAGATTACCTTACGGTTGCTTTGGGTTTTGCAACATGTACAAGGCCTAAGAGAAGCTACAATGAATGACTCTGTAGCATTTGGCGGTGTTGATAGCTGGCTTTTATACAAATTAACTGGTACGCTTTATGAGTATTTGTTATTCATGTTGTTTTATATATCATATAACTCTTTTGCCGTCTTTGCAATTTTTAATAATAACTATCAGTAACTCTGAATTATGCTTACTGTGAATTACTAGCTATTTTAAAGAACTTAATAATGCTGTTTCTTAAATATCAACTCGATAAGAGAAACGAAAGGCAAAGGTTAAAAGATTAAATGAATTTTTATCAGTCATCTTAGCTCTCAGAGATTTTTCTTTTCTCCGCTAGTTTTCTTTCTAACGATATATCACTTTCTTTTTTTAGGTCATTGCTATAATTAATCAATACTCAGTTAACACAAAACGTTAATATGACGTTCGATTTGTGTTAACTGTGTAATCATTGAGATTTTATTTCATCCGAAAATTGCTTTTACACGTCATTTCTGTAGAACGCAAATGTATTGTTTTAATTTGTAACAATATTAATTGAACTGTATATATACAACAAAAAGTTGCAACAAAAAAAAGCTATATTGAAATATATGTTTATAATATTTCATTTTAAGTAGCGAAAGAAAATTTTACAAAGAACTTCTTATATTTAATTTTAGTTTATCAATGGTACGTGATAAAAATATATCCGTCAGTTTGTTAAAATTTTCTTTTCACATATACCTTCTGTGCTTTCGTCACTGCTTTTATCAATAGTTTTTTTTTTTCTACAATAAAAAAAACAGACATAAAAGATACATATGCGTCGTTAATGTATTGTGAATATCCAAAGAGTATCAGTATTATCTTCGGATATTTTCGAAAATTGTCAAATTTCTTTTCTTACGCATATTTCCATTCATACATTGTTATTAATACAATAAATAATGAATTAATATTAATATTATTATTTATTCTTCGTAGGTGAACACGTAACGGATGTTTCAAGCGCATCTGCTACTGGATTGTTTGATCCGTTTACTATGAAATGGGCTACATGGGCAATGAATTTATTAAAAATTCCATGTCATATATTTCCTAAAATTATGGATACTGCTATGAACTTTGGTGTTACACCGAAACATATATTTGGCGTTGAAATTCCAATATATTGTTGCGTAAGATTTAAAAATAGAAATATTTTGTTAATTGTTTCGTCAATTATTCGTATTTGTAATATATTAACAATTAATTTTAATAAATAACCAATTAATTTTAGATGGCTGATCAAGCAGCTTCCTTATTCGGCTCGGGATGTTTTAATCCAGGCGATATGAAGATTACGATGGGTACAGGAACTTTTGTTAATGTCAATACTGGAGCAAAACCACATGCATCCATTACTGGTAATTGTAGAAAAAATTTAAAAAAAAACCCAGACAAATTTTATATTTTGTTACATTCTCGCACATTGAATAATATTTAACAATAGTCAAATTAATTGTTAGGTCTTTATCCTCTGGTCGGTTGGCGTTTTAAATCTGAATTAGTTTACACTGTAGAAGGTTCATCGAATGATACAGGAATTCTCATTGAATGGGCGAAAGCTCTTGGTAATCTTTCTTCTAATTTCAAATGAGAAAATTTTTCAAATGAGAAAAATATATCTTTTAACCCTTTCACGTATATTATTTTGTAGAAATTTACAAAGACGTAGCAGAAACATCGGATTTAGCAAATTCAGTGAAAGACTCGGATGGGGTATATTTTATACCAGCTTTTAGTGGACTCCAGGTATACTACAATTAGGTTTAACTGTAAAATTATTTATTTACGAATAATTATTTGCAAATTACAAAATACAAAGATATAAGATGTAATTGTAATCTATATTTGATATTTTAATTAGAAAAAATAAAATGCTGATAATAATACAGTTTCTCTCTTTGCAGGCACCGATAAACAATAATTCTGCGGCAGCAGGTTTACTAGGAGTTAAATCAACGACAGAAAAAGCTCACATTGTACGATCGTTGTTAGAAAGTCTCGTATTCAGAACTTTATTGCTTTGCAATAGTTTTCGTTCGGAAACTAATTTCACGTTTAACAAAACACGGTAAGGTTCTGCCGTCTTGGTCGAGATTAATTATTTTCCAATATTTAATATGAAAATGAAATGAACATAATTACGTTGGATAAAATAGAATCGACGGGGGAGTGTCTCAAAATGATTTCGTCATGCAACTATTGGCAGATGTCACGGATTTAGAAGTAGAACGACCTGTCAACGTAGAAATGTCCATTTTTGGTGTTGCAATTTGCGCTGGCTTGTATTGCAGTACGAAAATAACATTTTTTCTTATCTCTTTTATGTAAATACAGAAATTCAGATTATAATAATAATAATGAATAATTTCTTTTAGATATATGGAAAGATAAAGAAAAATTAAAAAGTCTTCGGAAAGTGGAAAAAATATTTAAACCAAACAAGGATTCGCAATTACGTTATGAAAATACTATTACGCAATGGAAACGAGCCGTGGATCGATTTAAAGACTGGTACTAATCACCCAAATGTGTTTGATTATAGTCAAGTAAAAAATAAAAGAAAAGAGGAAAATAAAAACTGTAATACTGTAGGATTTTCACGTCAAGTAAGTATGAGGGAGAGAGGGGTGATGAGGGGGGGGGGGGCTGGATAGATTCAGTGGTAAAAAGCATTCATCCGGTCCAATAAGTCCACGGCCCTTATTTTTTCACAAATCCTATGTTAATTATCTAAATATTTATGGGCTGTAAAAATCTAGTTAAGTAAAGCTATATACTTAAAATATTGTATATTTAGAATATCACTATTAGTTTTAAATAATATTTAAATAGGAGAAATGTGAGAAAGAGAGAGAGGGGTAGGTAAATCTATTTATTAAAGATATTATCAAATGCATGATTTTTTATTAATGCAATAGTTACTTTTATAATTAGTTTAATCAATAGATGATAATCGACTTTTAATCAAAACAATGTTTTTAATTTATCTCAAGAGAGTAATAATAATTATTTATTTAATACAGAATATGGCACAGACCATGCAGAATTTGTTATATATATAGAAACCATGCTTGTGATAAAACATTCGCGAGTGATTAGCAATGTTAAAGTGTTCCTCAGGAAAGTGCCTTTTTATATTGTTAACATTTTTAGGAAAACTTTAATAATGATACCTTTTTATTTATACGCACGATTCGTTAGTAACAACCGTTTTAAACAATAAATTATATCATGTTATCGATGTTGCCTCTTTCCTTTATCCATAATTTTCGTATTCCTAATGCTTTTTTTAAAGTAACGTATCGTTTATTTTTTTTTATGATTTTCAAAAATAAAAATTCCTTCATAAAGAGTTATTTTTTCAAGATAAATAAAATCCATTGTAAAAAACGAAGATGTGTGTTAGAAGTATTATAAGATCGTACACATCGTATGGTACAAAACCGGTTTTATCCATGTCCCGCATTTTGGTATACTAAATACGCTGTCCACATCGAGCGTGTAATAATATGAAAACAAAATCATAGCTCGATGTATGTATATTTATTCAAAGTCACTCGTATCATACATTTAATAAAGAGACTAGTTGTCGTTGGTTATTTTCTTTATCACGGAATTATATTTGTATTATAAGATATATTTTTAAACTCATTTTCTATTAGTTTTATCACGTTTTGTATGTTCTGTCTCATTCGGTCGTTAAAATCTTCGGTTAATTATTTAATATATATATATATATATATAAACTTTTTATTTAATAATATGTTTTAAAATAAATTTGTTCAAAATACTTATCGTTGTATCGTTAAGATAATTATGAATGTATTCAAAATATTTTTACTAATAACATAATAACATACTTTATTTAATATGTTGACACACAACTGTTATTTGTGCTCGAAAGCAAACGTGATAATTTTGTAACGGTATGAATATTATTTTTTTTATTAAATAAAATTAAAACAAAATTTATTGAAGTAACTGTTTCTATTTGTTTCTATAAAATTTTGAAAATGAATTAAGTATCGTAATATTAAAAAAAGAAGAATTTTCGACTCATAGTTAGTTTAGCAAGGTAACAACAAAATTAAATAGAATAATCAAATAAATTGTTTTCAATAGTATCGATCCGTGGGAACAAATGTTGTCGGATGTCGTGTTTCATTGTTTTCGTACTTAAAGAGGAAAGAGACCTATGTCCTATTATACATTTATGTATTTGCATGTATATATATTTTCGTGCTGCGTACATAAATTTGGATAAATAAATAAAAGTACAGTAGGTAAAAGAATTATTTGAAAAGGTATTTCAAATGAAATAACTTATATGATATGTTAAATAATACATAATGTGAATGAAATAATTTCTGTGTGGATATTTGTTAAACTTTTATAAACAAGGAGTATATCAAAATCTATTTATTTATATATTTGAATCTTGTAAATTTGATTAAAATTGATTAAAGTATAAGTTTCATGCTTGTGCCTTTCGAATGGAAAAAAATTTCTGCGATTGACTGTATTTCAAACGTTTTCCTTTTAATCCAAGACAATAATTCAAGCTTGGGGAATATTGAAAAGAGTGCTTTCGGAATCAAGGAGAGTTGGTTCCTTCGACTTGAAGCGTGCACAACACGTGTGTTCTAGGAACCTGTTTCGAGTTAGTTTCAAGTTGGTCTCGAGCGACCGGTAAACACACCGCGTGCTCACAGTGCAGCTCTGTAGTCTGTAAATCGAGATTGTAAATCTGACGGTGCTGTGTTTTATCCAACACCAGTTTTGAAAATCATTCAAGGACGTACTCGCAAAAAGGATATTTTTAAAATGGTATGTAGGTTGATCGCAGTCTTTTATGATTTATTTCAATTTTGCTTCTTTTTTTCTGGCCCCCGTTATTCAAGGACACAAATATTAAACGCAATGTCATTATTACGGTCACAATTGTTTCGATTAAATTAAGTATAGTTATTAATCATCCAATCATTGAAGGATTCAAACAAAATTGTTACGCGAATTTGCTTTGTCATTTTTTTTTCCCTCCTCCACCACTCTCTAAATTACGTGGTTTTATAATTATCGATGGATATTTATTTATTTATAAATAACAGTGTTTTGTTTGAAAGAAAAATAATAATTAAATGATTTGTTCGATAAAGGCAAAGATCTATTATTATAAAGATGGACGGTTTATTATATATGATTCCAGTCGTTGGTGTATAGGTAAAATTTAAATTTCTAAATGGATTACGATGGAATTTATATAACAGTCCATGTAAAAAAAATGGGAGATCAAAGATATATATATTTACATACGATAAATATTATAAGACAAAATTGAAAAAATCTATTTACATAAATCTAGGTATAGATAATATTATATAGATATAGATATTTTTATTCGATTGCGATTTCGAATAATTATTTAATTGATTCATCTTTTTTTTTTTGCAAAATTTATTTTACGAAATAATGGTAAATATATAAGACAAAAATTTAGATCGAGATACGATCAATTTTGAACGTCTCCTTTCGAATCTTTAATTCTTCTATCGCGGAACGAATAACGTTAGCTTAGATTTTCACGAAAAATGAATTTGCGTAAGACGTAATTCGTACAATTGCACTGCAAGAGATTGCACGAATAAAAACCGCAAACACCCTACACCTGCGTCCGACTTGTGCGCGAATATAATTTCATTAAATTATCTTGCATCAGATTTTAATCGGGATTCTTTTCCAAAAACGTAATCAAAATAATACCATCGAGAAATTTGACTAATTACAGGACACATACATATGTCAATTTAACTTCAACATATCATTTTAAAAAAAATATTAATTGAAGTATTAAAATTGAAATATTAATATCATAGCCAATATTTTTTACCGTCAAAACTCATCTCAAACGATTTATTTTTAATATTAAAAAAAAAGAATGAATCTGTACAAAAGATGTTATGAATTATTCAATGCATACAAATTATATAGTAAACCTTGAACTTTGCCTTACGTCGCTGTATAAATGGTATTAAATGATAAAATAAAAAAAAAACAAAAAAAATAAAGAGAGAAAAATATTCTAATCCATAATTTTACGATACCTAATATCTTTTTCTTATTTCTCTTTTTATTTCCTCTCGTTATTATTTTGTTTTTTAAATAGATTGTCTTATCTGCGTATTGGACTGAAACGTCTTGATTAAAATATTTGTTTATCTTTCTACAACAGATTTCCTATAATTGTACTATTAATACTTTGTATCCGTTATTTAAAGTTGTGTAATGTACATAAAAGATCAATGGTTAAGAAGCATATAACGATTTTATTTCTTACACCGTTTATAACGTCAGAATTATTTAATCAGCGGATAAAAATACTTTATTTTAATTTGTCTCTCGTTTGTATCTAAGATCTCTAAATGTGATATTCTATTTGAAAAAGAAAACTTCTAAAAGTATAATTGTTTTTTTTCTTTCTTGAAACTTGCCAAATTGATTTTATGAATTTAATATTAACCGTTTGTGCTCGAGAGCTCCTCCGCTACGGAGACAATGCAAATAATTTTCAGTTTTTAACATAAAAACAAAAACATCGTAAAAACTAGTTGTAGGATATTTGTATTCATAAACAATTAAAAAAATAATAACATGCAACGATAAAATCAATTCGAAATTATTATTTCCAAATATTTTTCTTTCGTTCATACTATTTAATTAAAAATAAAGTATAAATATAATAAATAATATTTAAAGCTTACGCAAAGTTGTTCAAACCTATCGTCTAAAATCAAATAATAAAACGTGTATAAATAAAAGATACAAAAAGAAAGATACAAAAAAATATGATAAAATATTTAAATTCTGTTTATTTTCTTTAAACGTAAAGAAGAAGAAAAAAAAGTAGCTTTTTATAACACTTTGACCTATTGACTATAACTTCGATTTATCTTAACCGATTGCGTCTGCTTTTTTTCATTCATTTTTTTCTTTACATTGAAAGAACGATTGATCTTTATTCTTCAAAATAATATTTATTCGTTAACAATTTTTTTTTTCACAGGCGGAAGTTATTATAGATATACCTAAACAAATTGACGATGAATTGCAGAATGAACCAGTTGTCTCAACAGTATTATCTGAAAATGAGACTACTCGTATCGATCTTCAAGCAGCTGTGATCGATATTTCGGATTCACGTGAGTACAATGAAATTTAATATGAAAGCACAAATATATGCACACATATCTGTAAATGGAAGCAAATGTACGGACTAATATTTTTTCAATGGAATTGTTCATAACATACGTGGATGATACCATCCTACATAGATTAATTGAAAAATTTTGAATTGAATTTAATTTAATCTAACATAGAGATAACTTCTTTTTTTTCTTGAATTTAAAACTCTCGTACGTGAAAGATATAAATTAGCTTAAACAATTAATAAACAATTTAGGGTTAATGCAAATACAAATTTCAGCACGTAAGAAGAACGCAAAGATTATGCGCGTGCCAGAAATGAAAGATTAGTTATGCAAATAAACGTGCAAATATGTACATGCCAGACGAATACCTTGAATAACTTGACTGATATTTACGCGCATAAAAATAAAAAATTAAATAAGTTAATGATACATAAATTAAATACGTAAATTAAATACGTAAATTAAATACGTATCACGTACATATGAAAACGAAAAGAAGACAGATACATCTGTTCTCATTGAATTATTTAATTTAATAATGGTGTAAACTAGTTTGATAATAAGATAGGTGATACACACTTTTATAAACTTGTTTAAAAGGAAAAATGGTCAGAGTTGTATAAGTGATGGTTAAAGGTCTTCCATCGAAGTATAACTCCTCCATATATATTAAATGTGACGATAGTTTTTTCTTGTTAGAAGGACGCGAAATGACGTAAAACGAGGAAGACAATTTTTTCATAAATAAGACAATAATTAAATCTAATGTCAGGTTTTACAAATAAGAGAGAAATGTCTTTTTTCTTATATGTTCATTTTCTTGCTCGACGAATAGTCGTGAAAGTCCAACTGACCAAGAATTTATTCAATTCATTTGCAATCGTCCAACGAAAATATTTCAAGGTAGTGAGTCATATCTTCAAATATTCTTCATCATTATTATTATTATTTTATATTTTATACATCAAATAAATCCCTTTTGGTTACATTTTTCAAATACTTGCTAATGTTTAAGAATTTTTGTTTAACTACGAGGTTTACTTACAATTGGTATTTCTTGGAATATGCGGTGAATGTAATCCTTGTGACTTTCACTTTTAAACCTAAACGCGTGATTATGAACGAACACTACAAATAAATATTATGATACTAGTTTTTAATAATTGAAACTAATTTTTTTTTTTCTTACAATAAGGTAACTTATGGCTATTCGGTTATTAAAAAATAAGAAAGTTTTATGAGAAAAGAAAAAATTATGCACTTGTTGCGTATTACTGGTTCTAAATGACTGTGAATAATATATTTTAAAACAAAATGTATATATATAAATACAGAGTGCAGCAGAGGAACGAATGATTACAAAAATTGATTTTCCCAAACATCAAGTTGGTAGGGATAATCCGACTATCTATACTGTTTCCAGCATCATAGCATTTAATAAGTATGAAACATTGGACCAGTGTGTAACGTTTGTTTGTGATAATTAAGTTTAAAAGTTATTGAAGTTTTGTAATTGTTCATGTTTCTGCAGTACAATTTGTACACATATACATACTTTAATAAGTATTAAATTATAATGATACAATAAATAGGAGATTCAGTGCAAAAATAATAAATATATGTGTTAAATTTTTTTTTTTTTTATATATACGTTCATTAATATAGCATTTATCAAATTAATTTAATGTTTAATAAGGAAAAGCAGTAATTATATTAACTTTTTGATTTGACTTGAAAATTTAATAGATAGCGTATTCCTTTGTATTCAATTCTTGCAATGGAAACAATATCAACTCTGCCTAATAGTACATCTATTGAGATGGATGTTAATCGACATAAAGATGTTGAGAAAAATCATCATTGCGTGAAAATTCTTGTGGAGACTGCTCGTACACCGCGTTACAACGCATTTGGTAGGATTTATTTTCTCTAAATATTCTATCAGAGTATTCACTTAAAGCATACAATATTTATTGTTTTAGTATTAGTCATGCATGTTGTGTGTAAAACAAAGTCTTCTATTTAAATAAGCAAATGTATCTGTGACACATTAATTTCTATTTAGATTTTAGCATTACACATTTGTTATAGTAATTAATGTGAAAAATAAGTTCTAGACTCTATGATAGTAATCTTTTCTCCGTGACATGGTAGCGAACATGATAAGGAGGTTACAAAAGCGAACGGTTTTGACAATTTAGCTAATCAATTCTTAAAGCAAAATACATAATAGCTTATCTTTTATCCTCTGTTGTATAAAACAAAATTGATAAGAGGTTTCTATATACATATTATCATATGAACTAGCATAAAAATGCTTCATTATCGCCGTTACTTTGAATATTAAATTACTGTTTTATGCATGTTATTGTTTACTATAGATTAATCCCCATTATTCATTATTTATCAAAACTAATTTTATTTAAGATTTAAAATAAATCAAAATGTTTTCTCAATTTGAATATTACTGTAATCGTTACCTGGTATTTTGAAATCAGTAGATCTTTTTATCTTACGGAAATATCTTCGATCTTTCGTAATCCTTAATATTTTAACTTTTATTTTTCATCTTCCATTAATTTCTTCTTAATTATTCTGTTACTTGACCTTATTTTAATCTAACTCATTAGTAATTTTTATAGATTACTGTTATTAATATTATTATTCATATGTTAAAAATTATCAATACAAATATTATTATTTATTATTCTTCTAATATTTATCTTCTATATTAATAAATTGACTCACTTTCTCTTTCATATTTATGTTTAAACATACATACACACATATGCAGTAAAAATAACTCGATAAGATGACGTTTCTATTTTCCAATATCTTTTTTCGACGGTATGTAATTAAATGCAAAAAATCGTACGATAAGTTAAGAATAGAGAGTAATTATAAATATTGGGATAGATTAAGGAACGTAGAAAAGAAATTATTGTATATATTTGGAAGAATCAATTAAATGTAAAAATGAAGGTTATAAGACAGGATTAAACAATGATGATCTCGACACCTAGCGGCGAACAACGGTAAGTTCTGTCAACTGAGATAAAATGAAAGTAAATGAGCGAGACAAAGATATAATATATATATAAACAGATAGATGAGTAGAAAAGGACATAGTAAATAAAAAAGGTGAGAGAGAGAGAGAGAGAGAGAGACAGAGAGAGGCAAAGGCTGGAGTGGTAGGAGAATTATAAACAGTAGATATATTACAGAAATATCTTTCAGTTTGCGTTAGCTGAGATTGAGAAAAGCGTAGAGAGAGAAATAAGCGGAAATAGAAAAAAAAAAAGCTAAAGAAAGAACGTAGTACAACGATTTTGTGTAGTATATCCCAGTTATTTTTTCAGTTGCGTTGTAACCTTGGATAAAGTGGTTTTATCGATAATTGAGTAGTTTTTCGTTTCTCTGTCATCGAACACATCATTGGATATTTCTTTTTTACAATTTTATAGAAAATATTTAATTCTAGTTCAATCACTATTATGGGTAAGTGTTAGGTTATTTTTCAAATAAATTTTATAATTAATTTCAATCATTTTCTTTTTTGGATTTTGTTTTCTTTTTTTTTTTTTATATCCCGATTTATCTGTTCTTATGAGAATGATAAGATTTTTATTCACATAATATTTTTTCCATAATATTTTTTTATTTAAACTACGTATAAATTATGTATTGTGACAGTTTTAAATAATCAATTAGATAATGGAAAGAATTTGTTTTTTCGAGAGGAGTTTAATAAGGTGCCGAAAAAAGATTTTTAAAAATTTATTTATTTATTTATATATAGTAAATTGACTTGGCTTTTTTTCTTTTTATTTCTTTTTCATTTTTATTATATTATAAAATTCTCTTATATAAGAACAGGTTTTTAGCTCATCTCATCTCATATATTACAATTTAACTATCTAAAATTTAAATGAATATAAAAAAATGTTCACATATGACTCATATTATAATTTTATCTCTATCTCTTCCTGTATGTATCAAGTTTATCTAGAAGAATATATGTCAAAAATGTTCCAAAAAATGGGAGATACTTTTAAGGGAATTTTACATTAAAAGTTAATTAGCCATATCTATTCTTTTTCATAATCATTATTGAATTTTTAATGTCATTCATAATAAGTGTTTATTATTGTTCTCTAAATTGTAGTAATTATAATGTCATTACTTGTCACTATCTATTTTTAGCTTGAAGAAGATGAAAAAGCAAATCGTGTTAAAAGACAAGTTGTTTTTTTTTAATTAATGAATTTTTAACGCAAAGTACATTATAATTTATTTATATTCCTCCTGTATTTGCTATAAATTTGATACCAAATTTTTACAAAAGCAATATTTTTGTGGTTTTACATTTTATTTACATCTTACATTCTATCCTTATATTTTGTACTGACTTTTGACTTAATTTCTTAATTGTGACTTGAATGAAATAATTTTTTTACAAAATTTGATTCTCTTCAATAAAAGTCTGAATAAGTATAATTTATTGATTGATCATCATTCCTCCGTTTATGTTATTGCAATCTACGTATGACGAATCATTCCTGATGGCTATCAAACTTTTCATTGACAATTAGAATCAAAGTACAAAGTTTAAGATAAAGCTTACGTATCTTTTTTTTTATGTTTTAGCTCAAATAAATGGAAAAATTATGGCAGCCAATTACGCCGATGTAAGTATATTTTTAACTTAATATCTTTGTAACAATTTTTACTTCGATATTAACTAAAGAAGATATAATAAAAGATTTTTGTTTATGTATCGATAAGAATATTATATAATTTTAACGTAATATTCAATTCTTTTAAAAAATCTTTTTCAGATCGTACAAAGCACACGGGATACATTTTTTAGCGGTAAAACAAGGCCATTGGAATGGAGAATAAAGCAATTAAAACAAATGATTAAAATGTTAGAGGAGCACATGCCTAAATTTATATCAGCGCTGGCAACAGATTTAGGACGGGTAAAAATTAATAATATTATTCGTTGCTCATTCTAGTGTTATTTATTTCTAGTCATATATTCGTTTGTTTTTTTTTTCAGAATAAATTTGAGTCTCTGCTTTTAGAACTTAATTATACTATAGAAGAAGTTAAGTGCATGATTAATAACATTAAGAATTGGGCTGCTCCAGAAAAGGTATTAAAGAAGAATTTATTTATTATTTAAATATGTTACAAAAAAAATTATATATATATCTAAAAAAAAATACTCGTTTTTTAGCCTTCTAAAGCAATAATGAATTTGCTCGATGGCGTTGAAATACAAAAAGATCCTTATGGTGTTGTCCTTATCATAGGAGCATGGAATTATCCAGTACAATTGGTCTTGGCACCTTTGATTGGAGCTATAGCGGCTGGAAATTGTGTTATTATTAAACCCTCGGAAATTGCAGAAGCTACTGCTACTCTTCTCGCAGAAATGATTCCAAAATATTTAGATACAGTGCGTATTGAATATTTATTTTAAGGGGAGTTTTTTCTTTTTTTACTATACATTTATTTACATTTCAAATAGGAGTGTTATCGCGTTATATTAGGAAATGTAGCAGACACAACTGAACTACTTAAACAAAGATTTGATTATATATTTTATACCGGCTCTACTAACGTTGGTAAAATAGTTCGTGAAGCATCTAACAAATACTTGACGCCTGTTACCTTAGAATTAGGTGGAAAAAGGTACGATCGTAAAGTACAATATTAAATTTAATTGATAAAATTTTGAGTTTATATTAAATATTTTTTGTATATATTTCAATTTCATATAATATTATTTTTCTAGTCCTGTTTACATAGATAACTCGGCAGACATACCTATAACCACAAGGAGAATATTATGGGGGAAGTTAATAAATGTTGGACAAACTTGTATCGCACCCGACTACGTATTGTGTTCCACAGAAATCCAAAATAAATTTATAGAAGAAGCTAGAAAGGTCTTGAAAGAGTGGTATGGAGATAATCCTAAAGAAAGTACTTCTTTTGGTCGTATTATTAATGAAAATCATATGCAGTAAGTATATATGTATTTGAAATCGATTGAATTTTGTAAGTTCTACTAAGTAAATTATATTATATTCTACATAGGCGTTTGAAGAATTATTTATCAGGCAATGGAAAAATAGCAATAGGTGGTGACTATGATCTCGTAGAAAAGTATGTTTCCCCAACAATACTTGTTGATGTAAAGCCCACTGATCCAGTTATGCAAGATGAAATTTTTGGACCGATTTTGCCAATCATTAATATTGATAATGCTTACGAAGCTATTCGTTTTATTAATAGTCGGTAAGTATTAAGCACATAATAATATAGGGACTTTTCAAAAAATACCTTTAAGAAGAGTATCTTTATTACTTGGAAAGTAATTCGCTTAGGACAATATTTATCTATTTTAATTGCATAAACTATAGAGTGCAACCTTTCATAAATACGATTACATTTACAAACATATATTATATTCCTTTGACAACAATGCACAATGACCATTTTTTAATACTTAGCCATATCCCACTTGTACTATACATCTTTTCCAAGGACAAAGGAGTTCGAAATTTAATTATAAATCAAACTAATAGTGGATCAGTATGCGTCAACGATACAATATTGCAATATAGTGGTGAGTCAGGTTATTAGGTAGTAGATGTATGATAAATCTTGAATTACTCTTTGCTTTTTTGCTTAGGAATGCCTAGTGAGATTACTGTTATAAGAATATACATAAAGTTATATCTAACTTTATTGCTTGATATATTATAATAACTTCTTGTTTTCGATTATCCGAATTATAAATATTCTTGCGAGTAAAATAATTAAATAATTTCTTTGTCTTTTCAACTGCTCGGATTCTTTGTTTAGAAATACAAATAAAATTATTTATTAATATTCTATTAACAAAAAAGCATCGTATAGAATATTAATTCGTATCATCGAAAATGTAATTGATTTATTTCAAGTCTTCGAATTAAATAAGTTGTTTGAATAATTAAACTGAAGAAAAGTGTATTCATTAGAAATTTTTTATATTTGCAAGAAAACTATGGCAATTTCGCATATCGTACTTTTTTCACTTTAAAGAGAATTTCAACAAATTATTCCTTGTAAATTTTTTACCAAAAACTATTTTTATTTTTCGGATTTTTTCACATTTTGATTTTTAATGCAAAAATCTCGCATTTCTCGGAATACGCATAGTGCGCATCTTAATGTAGACCACTTTCCGGATCATTTAAAATTTTTTGCTGTTAGGTCGGAGCAACATCCTCTCAAAGTGCTAGATTGACTGGACTATAATATATTTATCCGTTTTCATTAATTTTTTATTTTCACAACTTATTTTATTAATGCCATAAATGGTTGTAAATATTTCTAGTATTTGAAATGTAATATTTTTATAATGAAATTTGGTGAAGGGTTTAATTTTGTTGCATATATTGATTATTGCATGAATAGGAGAAGGAATATAGAAATGATGTATATATATATGTATCTAATGTAGATATTATATTATTGTAGGTATATTTTTATGATTTCGATACCATAATATTGATTATTTTAATAAAATATGATATTGAAAAGATAAAAGAAAATAGAAGTTTTAATCTGTGTAGTGTAAAAAATTAATATTAACATATTAATATTTTAAACATATTTTATTATGCGTGTATATTTATATAGAGCTATTATAACAGATTTATTTGTTTATATTTATACATATATATATATATGTATATATAGCTTTTTTTATCATATATGATACAGGGAGAAGCCACTAGCATTGTATATGTTTAGCACAAATAAGGAAAATATATCTATGGTTCTTTCCAATACTTCTAGTGGTGATGTTTGTATTAATGAAACAATGTTTCATGCAGCAGGTATTTATTTAACGTTATGTATAAATCACTTATATATATTATATATCTGAATATAAAGGAAATATATAAAAAGTATTTCTAAATATGTAAGAATAATTTCAGAGGCAGTGTTTCGGGATGCTTAAAATAAAAAAACAAGTTCAAACAATCATATGCCTAATATCATCTGGTTTTCGAATTATAGTTGCTTTTTGTCTTTCGGTAATTCAACAACATTTGGTATTTTCAAACAGTTTCTATAAAAATTATGTAACAACCTGTATAATAAAAAACCGGCTATAATTCGGAAACAAGATCGTATGATTATATGAATTTTTTTTTTCTTATTTTAATGAATTGAAATCACCCCTGAAATTATGCCCACATATTTTGAACAATATCCTTTGTATATTTAGATAAAATTTTCTGTTTAATTCAAAAATTAAATCAGACAATTGTCTTGTGCGTTAAAAAATATTTTCATTGGATTAAGATACCATTACTAATTTTGCTTTCTATGATGAGAAATATTTATACAGGATGTTTGAGCTTTTTCCAATCAAATGGTATCAGCATATTTTATGCATGGAAATAAAGAAAAAATGTTACCTAAATATAGGTCATTTAAAACTTTATTAACAAGTTCTGATATAAATTGTAAATATTTACATTTATACTGGGCTGTCCATATTTAATAAGACTGTCTTTAAATTTCTAGTCAATTATGTTTACATTTTGCTACGCTTATTTATGATGTTTATTATTTAATTTTATTTGTGTAAGAGAGTATCAACGCAGATTTCTTGGCAGAAGAGTACTGCATCGCTTAGTGTTTTCGAATGTGCATGCATAATTATGTGGAACAGGCTAATTTCATCTAGTGTTGGGATTGCATTCGTTCAGGCAGTTGGTAATTCGAACAAGAAATTAGATGATTTACAATTTGTGTTGTAACTTGAATATTATTGATAAACCTCAGACATCCTATATATCTCATGTTGCATTGCATTTAAACTATGGCTATACATGATACATTTTAACGAATATTTTCTATTGCATGTATTATTATTATTTAAAAGTTATTTTACTTATAATACGCATCTGCAGTTATATAGACAATTTAATATTATTTATAATAATTATTATTTATTGTCGTTTTATACTTCACTAATTTTAAATATTAATTTTCTTTTTAGTTGATACATTACCGTTCGGTGGAGTCGGTAATTCAGGCATGGGTGCTTATCATGGAAAATATAGTTTTGATACATTCGTCCATTACAAAGGATGTCTTATTAAAGATTTCAACATTATTGGGGAAAAGTTGGGATCGTAAGATACAGATTTTATTTAATAACACAAATTGTTTATTTTTACCACTATCTATCATTCATGATTGATTATTTTTGATTACATTTGATAGATAAAGTATTTGAACAAAAATATATTGATTTATATATGTAATATATCATTTGCAGAAGCCGCTATCCACCTTATACTCAGAGCAAATATAATTTCATGCAATTTATGGTGAAAAAAAGGCCCGATTTACCAGGAATAAAGTATTTGCCGCATTTAATAATGTTTGGACTAGGTGTACTCGTTACTTTTGGTGTCAAAGCTGCTCTTAAGGTACAAAAGACAGCTCACGCTTAATTACTTTTTATTATACGTTTACACGCAATATGCATTGTTGACTAAAACTAAACACTAAATATTTATACACTTAATATATATATATATGTTGATTTCTTAATTATTTAATCATATGTCAGCGACGCTTGTCAACGATAATCACTTTATTATTTGTTGAGAATACATTGCTTAATCTTACATTAAAATTAAATCAAATATAGCAATGAATGTTCACACACAAAGTATTTATATCCAATAGAGTTAGTGGTTAGTTCTATATCTGTTAATGTATGTACAAAGTATCTTACAGATCTATACAATCCAATTATTTTCTTTATTATTGGTTTCTGTTACATTTCTTGTGTTTTTTGTCTTTATTTTATTTAACTATTTTATTTATTATTGTGTTTTCTTTATTTTCTTTTAAATTTAATATTCAAAACACGCACTGCAGTAGTTCACATACAGCTATAAGTATATTAACACATTTTGTGTACACATGTCAGACATATTTATTTAATGTGTCAAAACACCAAATGAACTGAACGATAAGTTGAGCAGTAATAGTTTGGCACGGAAGGTGTTTAATGAAATGTACTGTATTTATTTATACGCACAATGTTATTTTATATTATTATATGAAAATTTTATAAATGAAAAAATTAGTTATTGTAATCTTTTCAGGTAATAAACGTTGTAATTATTGAAAGGTCAAGTGAATAAGTAATAGGTCGATACCACCCTAAAAGAAAAAACCAAAATTTTCTTCATAACTTTGAGGTTATATATTTTTTATGCGTTATGCTAAACGCAGCCCAGGAAACTCGACGTTAAATAATTAAAATTCACATCGTTTAAATGTATTTTTCAAAATATTAGAGGAGCATTACTTTATTGTTTTATAACGTCTAACATTGGTCGGAATATATAATTCTAAATATACGTCTGCGTATAATAAAATTTCTTTTTTTTTTATAGCAGCATTTATATAATTTAAAAAAAATTTATATAATTTTTCAAAATTATTCTAACATTAAGAAAAATTATTTTTTCTGTATGTCTCATCATCCGTTTTTTTTAACTTT
Organism: Mischocyttarus mexicanus; assembly: GCA_023678845.1. Taxonomy (NCBI): domain Eukaryota; kingdom Metazoa; phylum Arthropoda; class Insecta; order Hymenoptera; family Vespidae; genus Mischocyttarus; species Mischocyttarus mexicanus. Next base: position 24,644 of record JACGTP010000212.1, on the reverse strand, counting down.
TTAAATTATTTATTTCAGTATTTAGGAAAGCAACCAGCATCATTGTAAAATCACAAATTTAACACTATTATTGAAATTATTTAATGAAAACATATACTTAATAAGATACGTAATATTTGCAGGATTTCTCTGATGAAGACCAGCTGTAACAGTACTAAACGGATCCTTGTACTAAACATACCGAAGTATACTTTAGTCGACAAAAAAAGTTTTACTTAATGCTATATTTTATAACTAAAATATTAAATAGGACACTGCAAACTGTTACACGTTACTAAGTTAAATAAACGCGTTTTATATTTGTACAAACTTAAAATTAGGAGGCTGTGCGCATTTTTTTTTTCTTTTTCAATCTTTTTTTTTTTATATCGTAACAAATGTATAACGTGCCTTAATGAGAAACTGTAGAAGGATTAATTATATTGAAAAAATGATTAGGAAAAGAAATGAGATATTAGATTATTAGCGCATTTATAATATGGGACACAAGTTAATATAATACATAGTATTACATTCTGCCATAATGTAAAACAAAATATTTATCATTATTTTATATTTTTGGTGTATGTTAAAATATGTGATATTATATTTTAAAAAGATAGTAATTTTGATTAATATAATATTTCTATTTCATAAAACCCCAATCATCGATCATTCAAATAATATTTCTTAATAAAGGTAAGAAGGTCAGTCTAAATTATTAATTAATTTTTGTTTTATTACGTAAAATTGTTATATATACAAAATTTAGATTTTTATTAATAGAAAAAGGAGCAAAGCTGATTTTGAAACTTTTCATTAAATAACGCTATATTTTGAAATAACAATATATTACTATTATATTATATTAACAATAAATAAAAATTAGAGTTAAAAGAAACCGTAAAAAAAACTTCGTATATAAATTGACAAATAATTTATTGATATTAAAATTACTAAAATTAAAAAAATACTTATATGTGTAAATTTAAAAAAAAATATATCTATACATACTATATACATATATTTATTTAGACATTATATTTGTATTTGTAACATTTTAGCGTTAAAATATTTTCTTGTAATATAATACAAGATACATTTATTAACAAAATGATATACGCTTTGTTATATTTTATTTGTGTGTGTCTGTGTGTGTGGTCAACTTCTTTTATCGTACGTACATGCTGTTATTCTTCAAATAATTTTTGTTGTTTTAAATAATTTTTTGCATCATTAGCGATTAATTTACGCGAACGTGTTAAATAGTATTCGTGTTTAGCATTCGACGCACGGAATATTTTACAGTGCGGAACAAAAGTATCGGGGAGATACTAAATAAAATATTGAATCACATCTTCTGTACATAAAAAGTATGATTTTTGATTTAATTTTTATTCTAACATATATCTCTGAAAATTAAATTTAATTTTGTTTAAGCCATGGAGATTAGATTTCATTTTTAAGGAAATGAGCCTTTATACGTTGTTCGTTATTAAACACGATCAAATAATTTATTTCCAAATTTGAAATAACACGATTTTAACAAACAATTCGACTCGTATATTCAAATTTTAGATTTTTTTTTAGAGAAGACGCGTATTTTAAAAAAATAATTAAATAAAAAAATATTACAGATAATATTTGTTCTGACAGTACTTTTGTTCTGTACTGTACGTATGATATCGTGATTTTAAAGCTATCACGTATTATTAATACTTTGTTTAACAAAGTCATAATGTATGATCTTAGGGCGAATAAATTATTATTGTTTACAGATTTTAAAGTTCCTGTTTACCTAGTACGTCATATTTACACGATCTTCTTTCGTGATTACAGCATAGCTATATTATAACATGAAATGGAGAAGACAAAATATCTCATTAAAAGTCACAGAATTAAAAGTCGACGAGCAGTTCGATCATTTTTAATCGTTCGAATTTTCGTCGAGTGTATTTAATATTTTCAAGATTATTCTTCTGTAATACTAGACTTTATTTTAATACTCTTAATTACTCTTTACTTATACCGTAATTTTATATTACAATTTTTATATTAGAATCAAAATTATTCACAAATTTGTAAGCATTCATATTGTTTATCGATTATTAATTAAATTCAATCGTATTAATTACATTCTAACGATTGATTAAAAAAAAAGAAAAAAGAATAATTAATTTAAAAAACTGCTTATATCAATCGATTTAGCATTAATTATGCGTTATCGTTTTCCAGTGTAATTTGAACTCATTGGTTTTGTAATTACGAAAGTATGAAATTCGTTAGCGTTTTTCTTGTAATATTCGCGATTTCTGGATTCGCCATTGGATCTGTGGAGGAACCCTATCCAGATGTATACGATCAAGTAGATGTGGATGCGATTTTTAATAGTGAACGATTGCTTAATCAATACGTGCAATGTTTGGTTGATGAGGGCCCTTGTACCGCTGATGGACGCAGTTTAAAACGTGAGTAACATTTTTTATTGGAATTAAACAAACAAATTAATAAAAAAAAAAGGATGCAGTTTTTGTTAATTTTTATTTGTGAGTAACATTTTATTAATAATAATAATAATAATAATAACAACGAAACGCCAGGGTAGACAAAAGAGTAGATTTTCTTAAACGGACAATTTTTGAGAAAGTTTTGTGATCTTTAAGAAAACAGGTTTTTTACATTTTTTAAATTTCACTCTTACTATCGTTCGTGATCCGATATTTTTAAAGATTTTACAATCAAGTTTTTACAATGCATCTTCTTTAATTTCTTTAATATATCTCTCTCTCATTTTCCCATTCGTACAATCTTTAGATTTTATTTTATGTAGAATCGAAATACAAAAAAACAATTAAATTAACATTTAATCAAATAATCGTTTTCGTTTGTTTTTCTTTTTAATTACAGAAATACTTCCCGAAATTTTGGTTACACGATGCGCGAGGTGTAATGAATTCCAAAAGAAAATAGCTTTAAAGATATTCCAGATGAGAGCAAAAAAACCTGGCCTGTGGGCTAAGATTCAAAAAAAATACGATCCTGGTAATAATTACTTTCCTAATTTGGAAGAATATCTTAAGAAAGATTAAATATTTTATTATCCTTATCATTGTTCGAAAATTGTATATAATGAAACATGAGAATATAAAATCCTCTTATTTCTATTTTTATTTTACAACCTAACATTAAGAAAAGAAAAGGAAAGGAAAGAAAAAACGATATGTAACCATTACAACGGTCGAATAACTAACAAATAAATTTGAAAATTCCTTAATTTACTTTTTTATTTTCAGTATTATTCACATAACAAGGAACGTTAAAAAAAATATGTAAATATATGCACACATGTCTTATAGGCCCCTTCTCCAATGCCTCCCTCCCCCCTCCCTCCTGCCCCTCCCCAACCTACGGTCTTTCGATTTCAATCATAATCAATAATTGACTGGCTTAAATTATCAGAGAGATCTTAATTACGATTTCTTATTTAGATGTTCGTTGATGGCCATTGACAATACAGTCTTCCAAGTTTCTTTATCGTTTTCCTCGAACCAAGTAATCACCTTGTCGAAGATAATTTTTTGTTTTACCGTACACTTGGCGCATTTGGTCACCAAAACTTCCGGTAATACCTCTGCAGCAAACACAAAAGGTGTCATATATTATCGAACACAATTTAAATGCGTATTCAGTCAAAGACGATTTTAACAAGTTTCAACGGGGAAGTTAGTACCGTTGAAGTTTTTCGTTTGGATAGAACGTAAATTATAATAAATAAGAAAAAATGAATATAAAAAAAAAGAAAAAAGAAAAAAAAAAAGAAAAATAATTAATTTTAGTTTTGAAGAATTGATCCAGTATATTTGAACGTTGTGTTAAAATGAAAATAAACTTTGTAAAAATAGATTTTATTTTTGATATTTAAAATGTCAAGATGGTGGGTTTACCTTTTAAGAACTTCGCTTCCGGTGTCAAACACGCTGCAGTTCCCATATAACATTTAATATATTGAGTACGTAAACGAGGTGTATTTAAAATCATGTCCACATCGATGTCGTCGTATTTCGTCGTATATTTCGTATCGTCCGATAACACTGAACAAATTGTTGCGAATAGGATCGTCGCAAATAAAAGTATCATATATCGCGACATTGTGATTTTTCTTTGAAATTTAATTTCTTAGATTCGCAATAGTAGACGACGTTCTTTTGAAACAAAAAGAATAAACGAAGGAAAATGTTGAAAAAAAAAATTATACCTTAATAAATAAATAAATAAATATAAAAGTAAATTACTTTTCACGTTTCTACGCGTATTCTTTTCTTTTGTATTAATCGTTTCTTATTGTAATATCCACCGAGGGGATCTCTGAATTGATTCTGAATGCTTAGGTATACTGTCTTCCGTATATATAGCTTCTGTGAGAATACATGTATGCATATGTATTCACTTTATAACTATCTATGGCTACAAGGTCATCTGGTTATTGGCTGATTATTTTTGAAGGACGTAGGTGAAAAAAACGGAAGCTGGAAGGAAACTAAAAGATTGTCATCATACTGCTTATCGAATAAACATTTTTCTTTATTTCATTTCATTTTTAATTTAAATATCATATTTTCATTTTTATTGTATTTATTCTTATCTTATTTGAAGGAAATTATGTTTTTTCTTCTCTCTCGATCTTTTCTCTACGTTATTACGATAGGATATTTATTTTTTTTTACAATTAGATAAAATTATTTATTTGTTTTTTTATATTATTAGGCTTGCCAAGTACGAAATGGAGCAAATTTCAATTCAATTTTTCATACTTGATAACCTAATTATCTTCTTGTTAAAATTAAAAAAAAATCTTTTTTTTCTTTTTTGAGAAATATAAAAATGGCGTGCTTGTTGAAGGAGCTGAAGGAATTTTTTGTTTACAAATTTTTACGAAATAAATTTTGGTTTTATATTTAATACATTTATTTTTACTTTGATTTAAAAAAAAAAAGAAGAAAATATATTTTATTTATAGGTAAGCATCCCAGTCATAATATATTATTATTATTATATGTTTATTTTTTATATTTAACTCGTAAAAAATAAAACTATACTCATATATCGTTTATTTTCAAAACTTATGAGTTTAGTTTCTTGGCATCTTCCATGAATTTTTTAATAAGTGCGGTCCATTCCTCAGGACGATTGTCGTTATACCAAATGGCCAACTTTTCAAAATTTGCTTTTTGAACTTCCGTACATCTCCTACATTTAGTTACGATTGCTTCCGGGAAATTTTCTGCGAAAGAAAAAAAAACATATCAATGTCATTGATGTCTATTAATGGGGGTATTCTGGCTTATAAATTCGAAAAAATCGATTTTTTGTTTGTTTGCATATTTTCATAGTTTAGACATTTAAGAATATGCTCTAAAAAGGATCTTTCAAAATTTCGATTATTTAACGAGTTATGGCCATTTTAGTGAGTACAATCGTGTCAGGCAGGGCTCGCCATTTTTTTGAGAACTCCTACTTCAATAGCCTGTAACTTTTTTAATTTTTAATTTTTTAACTTGATTTTTCTTTTATATTCTTAAAACATTAATAAATATGTGGTAAAACTATAGCTAGTAAAAATATTTTATGGTTTCTTTTTAAATCTTTTTAATATTATCGACATGTATCGAACATACACGAAGGTCAAAAAAAAATCTAACGACGAAATGGCAACGTTCGATTGGCGACACTGGCCGAGAAGCGACGAAGAGTACCGAACGTAAACAAAACATTGAACGTTAAATTAAGCCGGTAGTTAAGGAATGTTTTTCTATGTGTATTTCATATTTAACGAATTTCCTAGAAGTCACCGTGAGATAGAAACAGTACCGACGTTGAGCTCGTTTGAATCGAACGTACACCTTTGTCTATCTTCCTCTCAATACATTCAGTACGTATAAAATTATTACTATTTTTTTGTACAGCTGACCTATTTTTGCATCGCTGACCTATTTTTCTTACCAGTGACCTATTTTTGAATAGCTGTTTTTTATTTCTAGTAATTGATTTTTATTTTAATTTCTTTATATTTAGATAATTAATATGTACATGTACGAATATATATATTTTAATATCTTTTTATTTAATATGTTTTTAGATAAATACCACGAACTGGATGTCGTTACTAGCCCGAAAAATTTATTAAAAAATGTCTTAATAACTTTCATTCTTTTCAAATAAATATTCTGTTAGATTTAGACGTGTATGTGCACTCACATGCGCTTAGAATAAAATCTTCTACAAGTAGCGCATGTGTAACGAGGATAATATTCGAGATTAATAGAATTTATCTCCTCCGATAAACGTGTAAACAACTTTCGAAAATAAAACTGTCATAAACGATATCGAGCCAGTTTAACAATGGATTTCGAATAGGATATACATTAAATTTATATTCTAAGCTTATAGATTATAATATACATTTCCTTTAATAATTTAACAATTATTTCAAATCAATCAACTACTCTAATGCGACCATACCGGTGAAAATGATAAAAATCAATCGTTTGTATAAAGAACAAATTCAAAATTAAGTTCAATCTGAATGTGTCGTCGATTGAAAAACATTTCATTCGCGCAAAACGTATTTTAAATTCATCTAATAAATATATTTCTTTTCTTATTTTTTTGTTTATAGATTTCATTGATTGTAGAAGTTATTAATTACGATGCTAAGAGTATGCAAATCATAATCATTTGTAGAAGTAATAAAGTTGAGATATTTACTAGTTGTTTTATAAGTTTTTTTTTTCTTCATTTAATCGGCAGTTGTTTTTATTAAAAAACGATTTATTCTGTATTATTTAGTTTGTATGACATAAACTTCGATAAAAATGTTTAAATAAGATTTTATTTATTTTAAATGATTATTAACTTTTGTAATAATATCATCCTCGGTCTTGTAAATTTTGAAATTCTGATGATGCTAATGTGTATCAATCAAAATTAACATTTAATTACATATTCACAAACGTGAAAAATATATTTAAAAAAGTTTCAACGAGATATATAAAATAATGAAGGTAATTGAGTTTAATGAGTTAAAATATAAAACGTGCATTTAGATTATCCCCGATATAAAAATTACTATAATCGTCTAATTAGAAATTATTATTACAAACTATTTTCTTCTAATAATATTTCATAATAAATAAAATAATATAAAATCAAAAGAGGTGATTAAAATTTGTTAAGATAGATTGTCCAATGAAAAAGATATTATTTATAAATAAGAAATATAAAACTGCCAAGTATTTTAAGAGATTAATAATATTAAAATATTAGAATTAGAAAAATTAGAAAAACAATGAAAAAGAAATGAAGCTAACCTTTGAAATATATCGCATCCGGGGTAACGCATGGTCCAGTATTCATGAAACAATCGTAGTATTGGTTCCTCAAACGATCGTTGTTAACGATTTCCATGGGATCAATGTAATCATATTTGTCAGAATAAAGTTCCTCGTCTGCTGTGACAAATGCTAAAATTGCCAACAGGGAGACCAACGAAACGTATCGGAGTAATTTCATTTTTGTAACTTTCTTGAATAATAGATAATATCAAACTGACCAAGAAGTTTCGTCTATGTGCTTTTATAGATCTCACTAATTTATACGTGCCATCTTGTCACTTTTGTTTACGTGAAAAATAACATGTAACTGCAAATTTTATTTTAATTGTATGTTTAGTTAAACAACATAACGACTTTGTAACGTCCAACGTTACAAAGATTGACAAAAAAATTAATAAAACATCTTGGAAATGTTTTAAATGACAAATGACAAATACTCCTCACGATTCAAGTACAATCGTATTTTATTTATTGGCGATACAAAATCGTTATTAGTAATGTTTCGTAACAAGGTTTCTTCAAAATTTCCAATTAGCTATTCCCTATATTCGAGCTAAAATTCTCACGATCCTGAGAGTGTAGAATCTGTATTACTATTTCCTCTTTCACTATCATAAACTCGTAGAAATACTTTACGCGTAGTGCTGTCGAATTGGTTTGGAATAAATTTTCGATCGTTAAAATGTGTTCAAGAAGATTTGTATTTTGCTGAAATTTTTTTGGGAGATCCGTCAGAGTTTTAAAACAATCATAATTGTTTTAATAAGTATGCAGCGTGCATTATTTATCGTTGACATATCTTAAAGGTCAAGTTTAACGAGTACAATAAATGTTACACGTGGCATGGAACGTGTTAGTTTTTCGTACTTAATTAAAAAAAAAATTAACGTGACTCATTTCATCTTCGTTTTTATTATTTTTCCTTTTTCTTATTATACTATAATATATTTTTCTCAAATACTTCAATTAAAAATTGTTTTTACCCCGATATTATTCAAGAAAATAACATATTATTAGTGGAATTCGTGTTTGACGTTTTTTATTTGTCAGCAATTTGAAAAATTATACCTCTACTAGTTACACCTGTATCACACGGTTAACAAAAGAAATAAGAAATAAGAAATAAGAAATAAGAAATAAGAAATAATAAATAATAAATAAGAAATAAGAAATAAGAAATAAGAAATAAGAAATAAGCAATAAGCAATAAGCAATAAGCAATAAGCAATAAGCAATAAGCAAATAGGAGATTGTAGAATTGGTACAAGTAGCGCTTATCTGATGTTAATTTCTATTTAACGTCAATTAAAATCTCGTTTCTATCAATCGAATAGAAAGTGTTCGAAGAAATATGTTAAGGTTGATCGGAAGGACAGCGCAGATATTTCAAATATTCTTCCGTGTTTCCTTTTTTGTCCTTTCCTTTTTTTCCTTTTTTTGTTTTTTTTTTCAATACAATGACAGAGCCGAACGTAACTCACCATAAATCATCGATCGTCGACTATCATTTTATTATTTATTATTTACAACTAATACTAGGAAGTGGTATGCGAAATACCGAGTGGATTGAAATGAAAGGGTTACTTAATTTCTTATCGTAGGAATAACGTAAACGCTACTTTAACCTCGATAATGAGAAAATGATAGATGGTTTCTTTATGGAAATGGATCGGTCATTAAATTGGAATTCCTATTTTCGCAATATCACAAATGTCTGACATTAAGATAATGTTAACTTTCGTTTAACATCTTCTGGAGAAGCTCGTAGTTTATTCCTTGATTTACAATGACAAGACCAAGAAATCGGTCAAGTGCTTTTTCCTTTTTGATTAACAATACTTGTTCCTGTGTAAGAAGTTTCGTCAAATTTCTTTGAAAGAAGTTTCTTTTGTTCGGCCTCGTGATCGATCCAAGGATAAGAATTGCATTTAATTATAATCTAGTTTCAAAACTCGCATTAAATTACAAAGAGGATGAATTTTTATTAGTGAGTTACGTTGTACCCGATAATTAGGAAAAAAAAAGTTTTTATTACTTGGTAATAATAGAAATCGTTCGTTCTTTGTTGTAGGTTTTCTCTTTTCTTTCGATAGATTCAACAATAATAATAATAATAATAAGATTTATAACGTTCGTAACTATCTATACGTGGACTATTAGAAAATAAAATAAGGAAATGATCTTTGGAGTTCTCACTATTAGCATAATTGCGTTCGCATGGACGACAACGGTTAAGGCGAATATTGCTGTTTCATTTGCGAAGGAATACTTTTTGGGAAAATATATTCAGTACTTGGTCGTTTTTGGATGTTGGAGCTCTTTCGGTTTACTTACAGTTTCTTTCTTTTTTTTTTCTTTGTCATATAATAATACCGCGTCAATTAAAGTAACTAGTTCTAAACCAAATATTTTTCTTCTTATTTAGATAAAATGGATTTTTTTCAAAGAGATTTATTGACCAATTTAACAGTTTCTTACGCGTCTATTAAGGAAAATCTCGACATAAATAACATTCTTAGAGTTAATTATTATAAAATTGGTATTATTCTTGATATCGATTGTCCGCAAAGTCAAATCATTTTCGAACAGGTTGGTTTTTCTAATTAAACATTTTAATAAACATTGGTGAGTAAAAATCCTTAAAAATGACTAACAAAATACCTGATTGAATATGTGAGAAAACAATTTTTTAAATCTATTTCGAACTTAACCGGAGAAGGATAGGGAAAAGGAGAAGATAAAAAATTATCAGATGAAAAATATAAAATTATTTCCCATCACTTATTTATTGTAAATAAAAAACGTTATATTTTAATTATTCTTGCAGTTCACTGGAAATCAGTTGCCTTACAACGAATCTTATTTTTGGCTAACGATAACCGAACAAAATGAAGTTCCAATAAATTTATTTCAAGATCTACCACTTTCAATAGCAACTGAAATTACGGTGGCATTACGAGAAAACAATAGTTATACTCTTTACGATGTTTACAATTTTAGTCATCGACATGGAGGTAGGCTCAATGTCACTTACATGGGTTACTGGACTTTCAGCGATGGATTGAGAAACGAATTAACCCAATACAAGTACAAGCGTCGTCAAAATTTTCACAAACTTGCCTTGAACGTTTCTATTCACGTGAGTTAGAAATAATTTAATGGGGGAGAAGAAATTTCATAGTGAAATAGTATTAGTAATAATTAAACATTTATAATTAATTTTATTTGTGAGATATTTGTTACAGGTTGATCACGATCCTACACCTGATTTTCACACGTATATTTTAAATCCGATTAATCGTCACGTGGATACAATGATGCGTTATAATTATGCCTTGATCGTACAATTAATGGATTATTATAATATTACGTAAATTTTCATTAACACGAAAAATTTTCAATATCATTTATTTAAAATAAATTAGAGAGAAAATTGTATTCTACCGTGTTTCAATCTTTCATGTTTTGTTATTTTTTTGAACAGTATGAATCTAAGCAAAGGAACAACCTGGGGTTATTTTAACAATGGCACCTGGAATGGTATCATTGGGGACATGCTACGTGGGATAGTAGACATAAGTGCTACTCCTTATTTATTTAAAGCAGCAAGGATGGATGTATGCGATTACACGGTGCAGTCTTACATAGCAAGGTAACAACTATTGGATCGGTTAATAATAGTTATAAAATGTATCTCATAATTTATATTTAAATTAAAAACACTAGTACCTATTTTTTTTATTTTAGTATTTAATATTTTATATCTAAATAAATAACACACTCTCTCCTATATATATTACTTCATTTAAATAAAAATAAATTCTAGATCGCAGGATCGTTTTTTTACTAAAAGCGCAGTAACCATTTTATATTTACCCAATAAATTAATAATATACTTTAGAATATTAAAACAACAACAACAATTATAATAATAATAATAATAATAATACACGCAGGGCGAGTATAATTTTTCGTCATCCAAAAACTAGCGACGTACGTAATGTGTTTCTCATGCCATTCACGGAAGACGTTTGGTATTTGATCTTAATCGTAGCATTCATTTATTGGGTGTTATTATTACTTACGGTTAAAATCGAATTGTATTACGATAATTATCCAAAAAAATGTACTTTGGATACTAATCCTGCTTCGGAAACTGCTCTGATAACAACCGCTGCACTTTGCCAACAAGGTTTTGTAAATATTTATTACAATTTTATATCATTTTAATTGTTTAGAAGCCTCAATATTATTTCGAACTTAACCACGGTATCAAATTACATAATCAAATCTGTGGGAATCCACATTTTTCAGATTTATTTAAATTTATTAATTTATTATTTCGAATGAATTTTATTAAATAATATTAAGCAATTGTTTTTTATGCTTACACGTTGAACTGTTCGATCGAATCAAATGCATGAGTTTGTACTTTATGATGGTAAAATCTTACGGTTAAAAATTTCATTTTGATTATCTTCGTTATATAGGTTTGAGTGATGGTCCACGAATTTATTCTGGACGCATAGTATTTCTTTCATTATTTCTTTGGGGATTACTTCTAATGCAGTTTTATTCGGCCAGCGTGGTGGGGTCGTTGTTGTCGGAACCACCAAGGTTTATAAATACTCTAAAAGATTTGGCTGATAGTAGCCTTGAAGTTGGAATTGAAGACATGGCTTACAATTACGATGTTTTGGCCGTAAGCATTATTTTTATTTTCCACAACTTTTCATTTACATCATTTGATTGTATTAAAAAACTTTGAATCAGGAGGAGTCAGTTCCCAATGACCTTGATTTGGAGATATATATATATATGACGTTAATATATGTATATATTACGTCACCGTTAGATCACCGTTTTAAGTAATATTCTTGTCTCAGTCATAAAAGTTGAATCATGGATAACCTTTTACTCATGACAATGATCGTTGTAAAATATTTCCAAGGTAAAGGTCAAGGTCTAGGTTTCCAGAACTGTTTTCCTTATTGAAAGTTTCGATCTGTAGGTTTTATTCCTAAGTTATTCTCATAATGGGTAATTAGAAATCACCGGACCCGGACGTACACGAGCTCAATCGAAAAAAAATACAAACGAGCAAGAAACGAAAGATCGAGCCTTTCTTGACTGCTGAGGAAGGTCTGAAAAAAGTGAAAAAAGGTGGCTACGCATTTCAGGTCGACGTTGCTACAGCGTATAAAATAATCGCGGTGAGTAATAAATCAATCATTTTCATTAATGAATCTAACTAGGTCTTTTTCATCCGTTTTATTTGATTACGTTGATAGGACACATTTTCACAAGACGAAATTTGCGATTTGGCGGAAATCCAATTGTTTCCGGTTGAACGCATCGCTACTGCCGTTAAAAAACATTCGCCCTTTAAGAAGATGGTTACTTACGGGTTAGTGGTCAAGTCAACTAATATTTTTAACATAAGTGGAACCTTCAGGATCCAGTATGTTATCCAAACAGTTATGTTTCGTGATAAATTAGGATACTGGAGATTCTACTGGTATTAATTTATTATTATATATAATATTTATGTTTCCTTTCTGTATGGGGTTCTCTTAACAGATTTTTAAAGCAAACACGTTAAAAAAATTGTGTATAAATTTGTCTAGAAGATAGTTTATTTTTGATTACAGATTGAGGAAAATTGTTGAGCACGGTGTGCCAGGACATTTGAGATATGTGTGGCAACCGGGACGACCTCAATGTCCTGAAAGTCACAGTGCAAAGCCGGTACCAGTTGCATTAAAAGAATTTAGTCCAGCTTTATTTTCTCTTTTAATGGGGGTAGCTCTTGCACTTTTTGTAATGTTCATTGAAATGTACGCGGAACGACGCAAACGTCGAGCTCAAATGGAATCATTCTTGGAACCATCACCCATGGAAGTATCATCGAATTTGTGCTTTTCCGATACAGATCAATTGGATTTTCAAACGATTGATCCGGAAGAAGTATCCAATTAATTGTTTGTTCCTTTCCTTGCAGTAGTTTGTGCGTTTTTAATAGCAAACAATGTATCGTAAAAAATATATTAATCACATAGAGCGATTAATTTAAATTAACGCTGTTTTAAAGATCACCATTGTTTATGTTGCATAAACGATTCGTTTTTATATATTTCTTTTTTTTTTTAATGAATTCTTCCAATTTTGGTTATTTCTTCGAATTGGAACGAATTCGTTAATTATCCATGATGTACGTGCATTATATCAAATGTTTGTATTACATAGTAACACGTTTCCATTAAAACTGAATTATCTCACGTACGATAAGCGAGGTAGTCGTAAACAGAATCTGTATTACTATGGCGTTAAAACGAAGTACATAATTTACATATAGCAGCGTTTCTTAGCTTTTCGATAACGTGGAATGTTTAGAAATGTTTTGCTCCAAAATTTGTTTTTGGAAAGTTTTCGGTTGAATATCGAATTGCGAGTTCGGTGAGGATATTTTTCATAACGGGCCTTGAATATTTAAAAAGAAAAAAAAGAAAAATAATACGCACTAATTCAAGTTTTGTTAAGTTCTTTTTCAAAATCTTATGTTACAGATAAATTTATATAAATCGCACAATGGACAAGTTGAGAACGCAAATATGTATTAAAATGGAATGAAATTAAAGTCTGATGCAATAAAAAAAAGTCAGAGATAATTTATTTAACCGGTGAAAAAAAAAAAAATATTCCACAAGATTGTTGTTGCTTTTTAAAGAACGATCATCGAACAAGATTAGGCATAATGGAGCTATTGAGTCAATAATATACTGACAATAAGTATTTTCTTTTCTTTTTTTACACATTCGTAATTATAGTCAGATGATCAGATAATACATCTATCATTATTATTTTTTCAATTACGTTTTCCAAGGCTATACGCAATGTTATCTATAATTGTGATATGCTTATGGGTTACTATTGGCGGATAATACGTTATGAATTAAAACAAAAAGTTGAACAGATAATATTTTCCAATGACGAGAAATAATATGTATTAAAATAACTTACCTGAACTTACGTTTGATTTACATATTGTTTGGTTTTTTATCTTTACGAAAAAAAAAAACAAGCCAATAAATTTTAGGTCGCATTAAAAATGTTCTAATTTCGAAATGGAAAAATGGAAGTGATGTTTTTGTTTTTTGTTAAGCACGATGACGTAACGAGCATAAACGATAGACATGGAATATTTTTAAAATCATATTATTGTTTATTGAAAAAATAACATAGACAATGGCGAGCAATTTATGAAATATTAACAAAAAAATATCTCTAATTATTTAATGAACTTTTTAATAAATTTCATTAATCTTTATGAAATTGACTGATTTTTAAATATATTCCGTTTTTTGGTGTAAACAGAAAGGTCGATTGACCGAACGAATATGGAATATCAGTTTTTTCGCATAGATCGACTTTGTGATTACGTAGAAATGTTGCCAGCCCAATTTTCGTTTGAAATACTGCTAATCTTGCACCTAAATAATGAATTTAAAAAAAAGCCAAAATTATATTAATTATCTATAATAATAAGAATGGTTGGAGTTAGATCAGGATTTCTCAGAGTATGATTGACAACCTCATATGAGAATATAGATAATAATACAAAAATTCCTAAAAGAGGATTATTATTGTTCTCTGTGAAAAAATAATGAAAATATTTTTACCAATACAATTTCGTGGTCCTTTACCGAAAGGTAAATACGTTGTTTCGTTGATCAAATTATTTTCGATTAAAAATCGTTCCGGATCGAAAATATCAGGATTCGGATAAATGTCGGGATTGTGATGCATCGCAATTACGGGTATTAAAATTTTTTGATTTTTTGGTATAGTAAGTTTAGTTTTTTCGAACGTATAACACGGTGCCGTACATTCTCTGTATATGATCATTCCTGTTGGATACTTTCTAAGCGTTTCTGAAAATTTTCGAATAATTAATATCAATGTTATTCTTTCTTTTTTTTTGATCAGGAGTAACTTATTGATCGATTTGATTATTTAGCATTTAAAATTTCTTGATATGTCACCTTGGTAAACGGCGTGCAAATATTTCATCGTATTGATCGACTCGAATATCACAGTACCGCCATTTTTCTCAAATTCTTCTCGAATTTCTTCACGAAGTTTGTCTTGAATATCATGGTGTTGTGCCAATTCGTAAAGCGCATGGCTAATAGTTAGAGAACTTGTTTCGTAACCGGCTCCGAAAAATACGTACGCTTGAGCAGCGCACAATACATCGGTGAGTTCTGAAATATTTTCATAGTTTTTAATAATAGTTTGAATAAAAATTTATCTATCTACCTATCTACCCATATATTTTCGATAAAACAAAGTAAAAAGAATTCTGGATCTTACCGAATTCGATGCCTAGTTTTTTCGGATTTTCTTTCAATTCTTTCAATATGTTTATAAAGTCGTGCCTGACGATATTATTTTTGATTCTATGCTGAATAATTTCCTCGACGAGATTAATGAAGAAAGAAGTTTCCTTAGTGTCGTGCATCAAGAAACTGAGCTTGTTGTAAAAGTTCGGAAAAGCTTCTCTCAATCGAAATTTAATGAGATTTTTCCAACTATTCTTAAATATTTCTTTACCCATTAAACAAAATTCACTTTGTTCATCGGTGAGAGCGTTCATTTTGATTCCAAATATGCAATTACCGACCATGTCTATGGTGAATTTAGCTGCTATGTCGTAAACATCGACGTTAGAGTTGTCAGGTATTTTGTTTAAATATTGTTCCAAATTTTCTGAACATTCTCTTATCAAATGGAACATATCCTTTAATTTACCGGTCGAAAACGAAGCTGATAGTTTGGCTCTTAGTGGTCTCCATCTTTCTGCTTCGAGTAAAACGATATGTTGCGACAATGGTTCTACCTAAAAAAAAGTAAGAAATAATTTATAATAACTGATAATTAATATGTAACAAAACGATGAGTTAATAAGCAATATTTTGATAGATCGAAAAGTTTCTGTTGATTAAAAATTTTTTACATTTCGATATTTATATTTAGAAATTGAAAAATCGCCATATCAAATGTTTGCAATCCTGGCAAAATCTTGACGCAATAAAAAAAATATCGTTTTACGAATATAAAATATAAAAATGTCATACTTCGACGGCCATTGGAGCGCCTCGTTGTGGGAAACTGGAAAAGTCCTTGATCATGACATCGTTTACTAATAAGGGATCCTTTAAAATGAGTATCGGTGTTCTTTTATAAAAGATACCAATGTACGGTTCGTTTTTGTACAAATTGCAAATTTCAATAATGTATCTTGCTGAAGGTGCATTTCGTAATATCAGATTTTTGGCATTGCCAAATAGAGGAATGGGTTTTGGTCCTTTGACTCCTCGGACTTTCCAAAAATCGAATGTCGCGGTCGAGTAGTAATAACAAAAGAGAATAATCCCAACTATACTGCAGAGTATTTCAAATATTCCTAACATTTTGAAATAGACCGTTTGGTTACAATAACTCGTGAACTATTATGCTAAGGATACGCGTATACTTAATTATTATAACTGAAGTAGTCTAGAACGAAACTCAATGTGCCTTCTCCGTCGCAAAGGTCGTAATTTTAATTCCTTTAATATTTTTTTTCTTTACCTTGCACTCATTTCGCATACATTAGAGAATACTATTATTTTTTATTTTCCTTATCTACATTTTCGAAGATTATTTCTTCTTCGCATCGCGAATATTGCTTATTGAATATTTTCTTTATCTGTATTTTACAGCGTCATATTTTCTTTCACCTCTTGCAGTAGCAATAGCAATACAAAATTCAAAAGTCAAGCAAAAGGTAACATGTTATGTGAAAAAACTATTATAATCATAAGCATTGTATAGATTGTCAAGAATATTTAAATTGATCATAAAATATATCAAATCAATTTAATAAAATACATAACATTTAATCTGTAAAAATTCTTATAAATAATAATAATAATAACATCTTATATATTCTTATTTCTAGATTTTGCGTTTGTAAGTAATAATAGATCACGAACAGTAATTGAGTGAAATTTTAATACTAATATTAATTTTTAATTTTTTTTTTACAAATAAGGAAGTATTTTATTTATTTGTTAATTTTAGTGACTTTTAAATAAATTCCGTTTTTAGGTTGTAACATAAATGCCGACGGACTGAATGGATATGGAATTTCGGTTTTTTCGCAGACGTCGACCTCGTAATTACGTAAAAACGTTATCAATCCCACTTTCGTTTGAACAACCGCAAATCTCTCTCCTACAAAATAATACAAAAATGATATTAATTATTTAATAAGAGTTATTGGAGTTAGGTCAAGACTTCTCAGAGCATTGATTAGCGATCTCATATGAGGTCATACGCATTGGAGCAAAAAATTCTTGGAAAATTCCTTAAAAACCAGTTTAGCAACTCTACGTATATAACTATGTTTGTGAATTTATAATATTACAGTTAAAAGATAAGATAAGCATAAAGTCTATAAAGCCTAGAGTCGTAAAAATATTTGTGTTATCTGTAAAAAAATAATTTAAATATTTTTACCAATACAGTTTCGTGGTCCTCTACCAAAAGGTAAATACGTTGTTTCGTTGATCGAATTATCTTCGTTCAAAAATCGTTCTGGATCGAAAACATCTGGTTTTGGATAAATTTCTGGATTTCGATGGATCGCGACTACAGGTATTAAAATTTTCTGTTTTTTGGGTATAGTAAGTTTAGTTCCTTCAAACGTGTAAGATTGTGGCAGGCATTCTCTGAATAATATCATTCCTGGTGGATATTTCCTTAATGTTTCTGAACACAAAATTATGAAGGTGAATGCACTTGTTAAAAATAATTATTTATTTTCTTTAGCATGAGTACCTTGAAATACCGCATGCAAGTAGCTCATCTTTTTGATCATTTCGTATTTAAGAATGCCATTATTTTTTTCCAATTCTTCGTGAATTTCTTGACGAACTTTGTCTTGTATTTCATGATTTTGTGCTAGTTCGTAAAGTGCATTGCTCATTGTCGTGGAAGATGTTTCAAAACCGGCAGCAAAAAATACGAAAGCTTGAGCGGCACACATCGTATCCGTCAGTTCTGTAATATATTATACAAAATAACTTATAAACAATGTGTTTCAATGTTTCTAAAGATTTTTACAGATAGAAATAATATTGTTAATATCTTACCGATATCCTCGCTAAGCTTTGTCGGATCATCCTTCAACTCCTTCAATATATTTATGAAATCGTGCCTAACGATGTTATTTTTAATTCTATGTTCCATCGTTTCTTTGACGATATTAACGAAGAAAGAAGTTTGATAAGTATCGTGGAACAAAAATCCGAGCTCGTTGTACAATGTCGGAAAACTTTCTCTTAAACGGAACTTAAAAAGTTTTCCTAAAGTCATCTTGAATATTTTTCTACCCATTCGACGAAATTCGCTATCCTCGTCGGTTAGGGCGTTCATTTCGATACCGAATGCACAATTACCGATCACGTCTGTAGTGAATTTAGCTGTCAATTCACGAATTTCAACAAATTCGTTCTCAGGCATCTTGTCCAAGTATTCTTTCAAATGTTGCGAACACTCTATTATAAGAGGAAACATCTCTTTTAGTTTTCCGGAAGTAAACGCTGGTGAAAGTTTGTTCCTCAATGGTCTCCATCTTGCTGTATCGAGAAATAAAAGATGTTGGGAAAGTGGTTCTGCCTTTAAAAAAAAGAGAAAAAAACACGATTTATATTAATCCTTAATAAAAGATTATGCAAATACTTTACGCGCAGCCTAATGCGATTATAAATGTCATACTTTTTCTGTAACAGCAGTGCCACGTTGAGAGAAACTGGAAAAGTCTTTGATCATGATGTCTTTTAACAATTGTGGATCGGTTAAGATCAGTATCGGTGTAGATCTGAAGAAAACACCTATGTACGGCTCGTTTCTGTATTTATTGCATAAATCGATCAAAAATTCTGGCATTGTTTTTTGTTGTAGCATCAAATCCTTAATATTTCCAAATATAGGAATAGGTTCTGGTCCTTTAACTCCACGACTTTTCCAGAAATTAAACGTCGAAGTTAAGTAATAGTAAAGAAGAATACCAATGATGGTTACTCCGGCGAGTATTTCAAATATTCCCGCCATTGCTGTAACAGCGGTTGCGAGATGGTCGACCTTGATGTTACTTTACGATACTTTTACTTTTATTTCTATCGAAGGTAAAACAACATTAAATATTACCTAGAATGCGTGTGTTTTAATGTGATGTTAAGAAAAAATATACTTATACGTAAGGTATATTTAAATATCAATGAAACAATTTTTTTTACTAAAACGCAGTTATTACAAACGACACTCTCGCGTTACATAAAAAGTCCACGGTCAATGTAGTTGACAGGTAACTGTAAACACGTATACATATTAATATCTATACATTTTATACTACACTCATTGAATTAATGCATAAGCTTTAATTTTGTTGAACTTTTGTTCTTCATACTTTCATAAGTTTGCATAAAAGATTCGCAGTTTTATTAGCATAAATAATATCGCGATTAACATAAACTGAATTATTACCGAGTAGCATAAGTTTAGGTTATTAAAAGAATGAATTTTGGTATTATTGAAAAGAAAAATTGTTCGTATATTATTAAGCGTTAGTAATAAATTTGTTAAAAAATGAAAAACAATGGTGGATAAATGGAAATACCTTGTTAGTCGTAAAATTACAAAGCACAGCTTGGACTGCTGTAGATGATGCTACTACGAGTTATGTCTCTGTGAGTGATATTTATCCACGTGACTCGATACACTCCTTCGTTTGATCAAGAGATCTCTTTAAATTATCAAGCCTACAATGATGCCTCATATTTTTCGCTGCATCATACGTGAAAAAAGTGGGAGATGGAGAATAATTATTACTCACTCTTATCAATCGTTATCAAAAATTTTTTATGACCGTTACAAAATATAAAATGGGAGAAAATAAAGAAAATAAATTTTTGGATATTTTATTTTAAAGTGAATTGATCAATCAAACGATTGATCAATAATCCTCTTCTTAATTTTTCATCTACTTTGTCTCGAAAAAGTTTAAATAATGTTAATTAATAAAATTAATTGTTTTTTTTTTAACTAATAAATTAAAATAAAGGTGTAAAGTAAAAGAAATAAAGAAATAAAATAAAAGAAAATATAAGAAAACTTGTTTTATTTTTTTATAAGAATATAAAGAAATGACAGTATAAGTAAATGATATATATAACTAAATATGAGTAATGATTGTGTTATTAAGAATGATAAGGAAAACGAGTATATAATTGGTATTATTTTTCTAAATTACTGATGGATGATCGAGAGAATTGATTTGTGTATAAATGTGTGTTGGTTAAATTATATAATTTTTTCCTTTTTTTTTTTTCTGTCATGTAGAAAAATCAGTTTGATCAAATTACATCATATCTCAATTTCATTACCATCGAGATTTAATTTAGGAATTATTTAACAAAATAGATTTTATAGATGAGATCTTAATCGAAAAATGTCAATTGGTCTACTTATGTTGAACAACCTCTTTTGTTAATCCCCCAATAGAAATGAAAATAATATTTAGTTAGACGTTTATTATCGTTAACGATGACTTGTATATTTTCTTTTTTTGTTTGTATCTATTATTTTTCCTGATTGTGAAAAATAATGATGACTCAACAGAAATTAAAAAATAATATGCTTATCACGATGAAATGATTAAAATCTTGATTGTTATATTACTAACTAAATATACAAGCATTACAAACGATATCAATGTGATAATTTAATAATTACCTCACTATTTCGAAGAAAGTTAATAGCTATTTACATAAAATGATAAGATTTGGTAATAGGAATCATTTGAAGTAGTATTCATTATTTTTTCTCGGATTATTTGAATATTTCTTGACTAGAAAGAAAATGTTTTTATCGACAATGCATGATCGATAATATAGATTGCATGAATGACGGATTGCAGCATTTAAGGCGCGTTGAGAGATTTTTAAAAATAAACAATAACAAGGACTACCGACAGAAGTGAAAACTTAAAACTGCATTTTGAATTTTCAAACTGATTATAATATTCAAAATTATAATTCAAAACGCTAACACATTGTATATACCTGTAGGATGCAATAGTTTATGTGTGTGTGTGTGTGTGTGTGTGTTGAGAGAGTAAAGGTTATGCAGGCGTGGAAGTCTTGTGTGCCTGAACCCATAAGATTTTCCCCTACCACAAATCATTTAATGCGGCTAAAGAAGTTTTCACTTTACAAAAATAAGTCATCGTTACTAAGAAACATTTTATTAATCGCACCGTGGAGGGTTATTATTTTAATACGATATATATATATATTTTTGATTTATTAATTTATATTACAAGTTATTTAAATATATACGATTAACAATTGAATAAGACTACCGAACGAATTAAATAAACAATAAAAGTATTTCAATATTTATCGTTAATTTTACTAACTTTAATGTATATTCCTCTTTTTGGATGTACCAAAAATGCCGATTGTCTTATCGGATATGGAATTTCGGTTTTATCGCATACATCGACTTTGTGATTTCTTAAAAATGACGCTAGTCCCACTTTAGATTGAACCATTGCAAACCTCTCGCCTAAGATAATATCGAAAGAAAAATGATATATATTAATTGCGTTATACTAACGTTTTCTTTTTTTCTCGGATTAAAATCAATAATTTATATTAGAAATTTTCTTACCAATACAACTGCGAGGTCCTCTACCAAAAGGGAAATACGTCGAATCGTTAATTGCAGGATTATTTCCACTCAAGAATCTTTCGGGATCGAAAACTAAAGGTTCCGGAAATACTTCCGGATTATGATGGATTCCGTAAACTGGTATATAAAGTTTCTGATTTTTTGGTATTGTAAGATCGGTACCGGGGAACGTGTAAGATGGTGCTACACATTTTCTAAATAAACCCCATACCGGTGAATGTTTCCTTAGTGTTTCTGTAAAAAATGTAAGAAATAAATTCATCGAAGTCGTTTATTAAGAATTTGCAAACAAACAAAATATAACAAAATTTAGATGCACAAATTACTTGAATTATTGAAGTAATTTAATAATTAAAAAATGATCACTAATTAAATTGATTTTTAAATACATACAAGATATGAATGATATTTCATTTACTTTACGATACCTTGGAAAACTGCGTGTAAGTATTTCATCGTGTTTACAGACTCGTACAAAATTGTACCATCATTTTTGTCAAATACTTCGTAAATCTCTTCTCGAACTCTGTCTTGAATATCTTTATTTTGTGCTAACTCGTAAAGAACGTTACTCATTGTCCAAGCGGACGATTCGAAACCAGCGCCGAAAAATAAATACGCTTGCGCAGCGCACAACGAGTCGGTTAATTCTAGACAAAAATTCAAGAAAATAATTGGAATATTTAATTGACCAATAAATTGCTAATGAAAATTTGTCAAATCTTACCAACTTCTTCGCCAAGTTTGTGCGGTTGTTCTCTCAATTCCATTAATATGTTTATAAAGTCGTGTCTGATAAATTTATTTTGTTTCCTATATTCCATAGTTTCCTTAACGATATTTAAAAAGAAACTAGTAAGGTGAGAATAATCAAATAGGAAGCTCAGTTGATTGTATAATTTAGGAAAACTCGTTCGTAAACCTTCTCTTAAATCTCTTTTTAAACTGGGTCGAAATATTTCCCTACCCATTCTACGAAATTCACTGTTATCGTCGGCAAGCGCATTCATTTCTATTCCGAATGCACAATTACCAATAACGTCTGTGGTAAATCTACCCATTAATTCGTAAATCTCAACGATATTATTGTCAGGCATTTTTTCCAAATATCCTTCCAAATGGTTTGCGCATTCTTTTATCAATGGGAACATTTCCTTTAATTTGCCGGAAGTAAACGCAGGTGTTAGTTTATTTCTCAATGGTTTCCATTTTTCTGCTTCGAGATGGAACAAATGTTGGGACAGTGGTTCGACCTTTAATAAAGAAGAAAATTATTTCTCACATAAGCTTTGTTTTTTTTTTTTTTACCTTTATCGATTAATAGTAATAATAAAATAAAAAGATTTTGTATACCTTTTCGGTTACGGATAGATTTCGTTGAGGGAAAGAAGAAAAATCTTTGATCAAGACGTTCTTTATCAATTGCGAATCTTTTAGAATGAGTATTGGTGTACTTCGAACGAATATTCCAATATACGGCTCATTTTTATATGTTTTGCAAAGTTCTATGAGATATTCGGCCATGATTTTTCGACGAAACATAATATCCATGACGTTGCCGAATAAAGGAAGTGGTCTAGGTCCATTGACTCCACGAATTTTCCAAAAATTGAACGTCGTGTTCATGTAATAGTAAAAAAGTATTACTAATGCTGCAACGACGCAAAGTATTTCAAATATTTCTGCCATGTTGCGATTTTCGATATTTTTTAGTTATTATACACGATATCCTTATTTCTGAAAAGTAATATTGAAGATGATTAATTTCCTAATAACCGTTTTCTACATACGACATTCTATTTTATAAATAACGAGAGAAAAATATTGCGCAATCGAGGAAGTTCATGACTTTTTTATCAATACAGATAAATTATGCTGAAATCTTGAAACACAGCGTGAAATGTTTCAAGTTACTCAATGTGTCGAGATAATCACGTCTATCGTGATTTTTATATTTTTTTTATAATTGTGGATCTATTTATTATGACTACGCGAAACTTGTTTTTACGTAATATAATATAATAGAATATATAAATTAATTGAAATTACGTGGACTTGGCTTGAAAAGTTTTGTGCAACACAAAAAAAACTGTTAATTTGTTTCGAATAGAAGATAGTTAGACCGAAAAGAATTTCTTCCACTTTACATTTCCTACTTTTCAACTTACCCATGTATTATTGTTAATTTATTGAAAATTACAAAATTTACAAAGTATCTGAAAAATTTATTGTAATTATTTGTTGCAGTTAACTTTTCATACAATATTAAATTTATAATGTAATTTATTTAATATTAATATTTATTAAACTTATTTTATCGGTAGTGTTTAAAAAAAAAAAAATTCAAGAATATCAAAATTACCAGATGTCCAAGATACAATTTTATTTTGTTAATATTGAAATAATTTCTAAATGATAATTTGCACAGATGTAAATATGATAGGAAGACACATAAAAGAAAAATTGTTTAACTTA
>JACGTP010000211.1:5363-65774 GCA_023678845.1 Mischocyttarus mexicanus | reverse complement strand
AAAAAACCGACATCATAGTACGAGAGTAGTAGTCCCTTTCACGACGAGTCCGTATGCGATCTATCGATCACGTCGCATGGCATCTAGGTCGAGCTAGCTATTGCAGGTTCAACGTAACTTAATATTCAACTGTGTTTGTTCCGCTTTAGAAACGAGGGAAGAAAGATGTCGATATTTCTATATAATTAATTGCTACTAACACAATACGTAAGAGTAAACAAACTCTACCAGCCAAAAATCTGACACAAGAATATTTCTTAATTTTCATGAAAATCAAGCAATTATCGATAAATGCCAATGAACGAGGCCAAGTTCCGAATATGTCGATAAATTTAAAAATGACTCATCGTTGTTATAACAAACATTAACAATGTCGTTTAAAAAAAGGCTGTTTTCCTTACAAAAGTACAATTTAAAGGAAAATATTTATTTCTAAATGAAAAGGAAATAATAGAGAAGATGTTTTTAAAACACCCTACTCCCCTAAGTTTTGACGAATAAATCTACCTGGATTGCTTTAAAGGCGTTCATTTGTTTTTACAAATACTTTATTTCTCGGAATTGCGTAAGGGGTGGGGGAGAATCCAAACTTTGAACCGGTAGGGTCTAACTATATCTCGTAAATGACGTAACGCAGCGTTACGGTACTCCACGTGTAATAAAATATACACACGCACACGCGCATACAGATAAACTTGTAAATATTCTTCTTATCTTTCTTCCGCGTGTCTTCTTCGAGCCGTCCGTTATTTCCGTTCTATTCAGCGCCATTTTTAAATACTCTTCCGCTGTCCAATGATCGATCGTTGTATACGCTCTCTCTCTTTCTCTCTCTTTCTCTCTCTCAGCACAGTCAGACGGAATTATTCCGCGTGATTTTAACTCAACGAGAAGTTCGTTCCTTTTGTTCCTTCAAACCCTTCAAACTCTCCCTTCCTCCCTTTTAACCCTTCGATAAGCCTATTTATATTTTATAATGAAAAACCGTATAAATATAACCGACACAGACAAAAACCACATCATTTAAATAACAATGAATATCCGATGAAAATTCTCAAGTTAAAAACCGGTATCGTTTAAGAACAACAACCATCGTCGTCCTCCTCCTGTTTTTGCTGCTGTTTTTTTGTTGCATTACTATTAAATAGCCGCTGTAGAAAAAAAAATAAAATGAAATAAAAATAAAAAAAACCGACTACGTGGAAAATAACAAAAACGATGTCGGATGAATATTATGAGAGTTTTGCGGTCCGCGTGCAGAGAGAGAAAGAGAGAGAGAGAGAGAGAGAGACCGGGCGTGGAACGGTATTTATGCACGTGGAACCGGAGGCCCGAGCCAAAGCAAGCATATAATTTAGCCGTATTTAAAAGCGCACCCTAAAGAAATTACAGGGCGCAAGAGCGCAATAAATATCATTGCAATATATGTTGTGTGTATGTAGTACGTGATTTCGCGTTCGCTCAAGCGAACGTAATATTTTCAACTTGCCGTCCTTTTAGGTACCATAGGTATAAAAAGGTATAGATATAGAGGTTTATGGATTACTACACCATATCATACCAAATTGTGGTATTGAATTTATTTCATTACTCGTACTCCTTCTTTTTAACGATTATTTCGATACTTTATCGATTTCCTTAGCTTTTATGGATAAATCTCACGATATTTGGGTATCTATTGTACAATCCAATTACAGAAACAACAAAGCTTTTTTAAATCCACCCTCGTAAATATATAACACAACAGCAAAACTTGTTTGCAATACATGTTTATTATAATTGAGATCTTGAAAAATATCTTATTTATTATAAAACTTTGAATGGGAATAATAATGAAAATAAATTTTTATCGATTTTTTCTTTCCATTTGGTAAATATAAGAAAACATTTTAATACTTCTCGTTTAAAGAACGAAGTAAAATTCTTTAAATTCATTCATAAAAAATCGTATCGCGTAGAGTTCTACGAATTTCTTACGTCTTAAATTCCTCGTAAAGAAATTTTATCCGCCTATTATATGGATTCTAAAAATCGTAAAAAAAAGAAGAAAGAAAAAAGAAAAAAAGCAGGAAGAAAGAAAGAAAAGAAGAGCGCCGCAATTTTCTACCACGATCACGATTTAAAAGTCCATTCGCGCGGAATGCATCTGCTTACAATTAAAATATCGACGTTTGTAAACAGGAGCGAAAGAGAGGGAAGAGGAAAAAGATCAGAAAGACGGCTTTAAACGTGAATTCGTCGAATCACTCAAGTGGTAGGGTAACGTACGCGAATACAGAGGCAAAAAAAAAAAGAAGAAAAGGAAAAGAAACAATTAAAAAAAAAATATGAAAGAAAAAAGGGTGAATCGGAGAAGATACAAAAGAGGACAGAAAGAAAAAAAAAAAGAGACAGAGAATCGAGCGCAAAGAGCAAAGAGCAAAGAGCAAAAACTCGAACGCTCTCTTTCTCTGTGTAGAAAAGAAAAAAGGACGACACACGACCAAAGGATGAATAAGAAATTCCTTCTTTTGCCGTGTGTGAAATATCAAAGGAATACAGAAACCGCCTGTAACGCAAATTATATTGGGTCGGGGGTGGGGGAGGGAGAGAAGTTTCTTCGTATTTTTTCAATAGACGATGAATGATTTAAGATCGCATAACTTTGGTAATATCAATCAGATTTGTCAACACTTGCGTGCATTTGACACATCATGGAGTAATAAAGAAAAAACGTTGTATTATTTGTTAATTCAATTTGAAAGATTCAGGATTAAAAAAGATATTTGTTTCACTTTTATATTGAAATACGAAGAAACTTTATTCCCGACCCAATAAACACCCACATACTTTATTCCCCCTAAGCAGCGCCTAATGCATCTAATGAACTCGCAAGAGGGTCCGATAATTAAACTCCACACTCGGGGTTCTTCTACAAGTGCATAGACCGTTTTAC
Organism: Mischocyttarus mexicanus; assembly: GCA_023678845.1. Lineage (NCBI taxonomy): Eukaryota > Metazoa > Arthropoda > Insecta > Hymenoptera > Vespidae > Mischocyttarus > Mischocyttarus mexicanus. The sequence goes on along the minus strand of JACGTP010000211.1, from coordinate 62,839 downwards.
TGAAACTCACCATCACCATCGCCATAACCATCGCCACTATGACTCGCAGCAGTTGCTGCTTTTACCACCCTCTCTTTTTGCCTTTCGTAGAAAAAAAAAAAAAATGAAGAAAAAAGAAGTGTACACGGGGGAGTTCCAACGTATAAGCGGTGTACGCTTTTCCTTTCCTTTCCTCTCTCTCTCTTCTTTTTTGTTTGCTTCTTCTTCTTCTTTCTCCTCATCTACCACCCCCTCTTCTTCCTCCTCCTTTTTCTTCTTTGTAAATCGCCCTCCTCTGTTTGCTCGCTCGTAATTTTTATCATTGGATAGAGGCAGGCTTTTCCAGGATATAAACTCGTTCTAACCACTCCCCCTCTCTATCCACAACCACCACTTCTCGTTCTTATTCTCTCTCTCTCTCTCACTCTTTCATTCTCATTCTCATTCCCTTTCTCATTCCCTCTTTTAGTCCCTCTCATCGTGCCGACAAGGGTTGGGGTAATGGATAACCGGCAGACGCGCGTGACATAATGCATGCGCGTACGTGTGTGTACGGTACATAATCGTAAGTACGCTTCAGCGTAATAGGACGACCGATGCACGCATATCCGTTTCTCCCTCTTTGCACTGCACTGTACTCCACTGTCTCTGTCAGTCTGATTCTTTTTTTTTCTTTCCTTTTTTATCCCAGTTTTTATCGTAAATTTCGTAATAGGTGAAAGACAAGTCTTGCAAATTTTAACGATCGTTCATTTCTCTTTCTCTTCTTTCCTCTACCGTCACTACCACCACTACCGCCACTTTTTTATCCTAAATTTTGCTACAGGTGAGTCAAATTTTCAAGCTTATCTCTAACCATTACGAAATTAACGATAAACCCAGAGGGGAGAGGAAGAAATAAAATGAAAAAGAAATAAACGTTCGTGAAAATTTGACGAACGTCCCATCCATTTCTCTTTTCTCTCTCTCTCCCTCTCTCTCTCTGATTCTTGTTGAAATTGTATATGCGTGTGTGTATATATTAGGTATCCAAGTGGAATAAATAAATCGTTGCGATGCGGAATTATGTTCACCCTTCTCGGGCAACGTGTGTAAATCCCCTCTGGCGAAGGATAGCGTGGGCGAGAGAAAAGGGTCGAAGAGAGATTAACAATGGCATGATAAATGAGAGATTAGGAACATCGATTAATCCCTACGTATTTATTCGTTTGACTTTTCTTCTTGCCTCACCTAACCCACCCTAAAGTTTCTTGATAACTTTTTTTATACGTTCCCCTTACTTTCTATACCCTGTTTTTTTTTTGAGAAGGACAACAATTGTTTCTTAGAAAGACATTTAAGAATAGAAAAAATATGTCTATGTGTGCGTATATGAAAATATATATTAAATAATGAAGAAAGTTTGTCTATCATTTATCTCTATTAATTAAAATTGCAATAACATTCTTAGTTATATATATATAATATTTGTCAATTAATATAAAACAAGTTCGTGCATTAGAAATAAATGATCCAGAAATTGTAGGAACGAATAATGATTTTTTTTGGCTATCTTATATTTTAGTATCTTTCGAAAGAACACGTATGTGATATGGTAGGCAGTTTGCAAGGCGCTAATATACATACATATATACATACACATTTCATTCGTAAAAGGCATATAATAAAGAAGGCGGAAGGATGAAAGGAAAGGAGAAAGAATCGCGTGGTCGGCCGTTGTCGTCTCTTCTTCTGCTGCTTGCTTCTTTGCAACGACGTTACGCATACACGTATAAATCCCGTGCATGCATATGTATGTGTACTACGTGTATATATGTGTAAACGGTAGGTACAACTTACGTACACAACGAACGTACGTTTATTCGTGCTCGTTCACGGAGAAAGAGAAAGAGAAAGAAAGAAAGAAAGAAAGAAAGAAAGAAAGAAAAAGAGAAAGAAGATACACACAAATGCGCGCACGCTTGCGCCGTGACGCACACTATAATAGAGAGAGCGTGCCGAAAGTGCAAGAAGAAAAAATGCACGCGCGTGACGTAACATGTACCCACGTGGTGAACCCCACATTCGCATCAACCACACAACACAACACATACATATATACATACATACACATACATTCTCGTCGGAAGAGACACGCACCCGCATTTCTTTCAGAACGCGTGGACCTATGACGCATCCAGCAAGCGCAGGAAAAAAAACACAAATCTTCCGGAATCAAAATTGATTTTTTTCCTACAATTATTTATTAATTTATTATTGTTATTAAGTGTTTTTTTTGGTATCTAATTGAATATATAAAATTTGCTAATTAAAACCGAGTATGAGATTATCTTATCTCATTAATGTTCAATCAAACGATAATTACCAATGACACAGATTGTTATCTTTAACGCGTAAATACAGTGTCGTTATATTAATAGGCAAACTAGTTGCAGTATAAACTCCGTTATCCGTTATCGAATTAATTGGGAGACATTTCCTGTTCGGATGAAGGAATTTTCGTATAGTAAAACACCCTACTTTCGTGACACTTTCAAAAACTTTTTCTTCGATTCAAGAAATTACAAGACTGTTCGAATAATAAAACACGCGAGTAGTTAAACGTTTGGATATTCAACGTTTCATTGTATCAACAAATTGTAGTATTTAAACGAATTGAAAAATCAAGTTTTTAATGTCTTCTTGATTTCTTGATAAAAAAGAATATTTCAAAATGAATATATGTCTATGGAGATTATTTGCAAAAGGAGTAATAGTTTCGGATGGGTGACCTTTGCATTACGTGATTCTTGTCAACCGGTTACACCACGTATGTCTGCGTGTATTTGACATTTAATATACAGGAGTGTTTTATCCGTCTGACACGCTTCTCCAATTTTCGTATGATCGAAATGTTATCGATAATCGTTTATCTATATCTACATGTAATACATACGCGTTCTCGTTCGTAATTAATTGGATGAATCAGCTGTTTGAAATTTTTCTCTTACAATTAGTAAACAAACAAAATACCATTTGAGATATAAAATAATTTCATTATGAAATAAAACAATCGTGTATAATAATAATTTTCGGACGTTCATTCATAAAAACAGAAGTGACAATACTACTACGTATTTTGACATAACGTAGTACAGTAATATGCAAACAAAACATAAACGTAAACATAGAACCGAACGATCCTCTGTTGTTTTAGGAATTGCCTGCGCCACTTTTTAGAAACTTCCAAGAATTTAATTGATTTATCAATGAAGTTTAATTTTGGGTATTGGAATGCATGCAAGGAGAAGATTGGAGAGTAAGGGGAAAGATCATTCAACGCGAATAGAGGAAAGCACGATTGCTCGGAGCCTACTAGGTAAACACGTTTTGCTTCTCTCCAACATGCGCGAGCCAGACGAGAGTATGAAAGAAGAAAGAGAGGGAGAAGGAGAGAGAGAGAGAATGCTGGCATTTCATGCATCCAGTGGTACATAAGAGCAAGAGCAAAAGCGAGAAAGATAGAAAGATAGAAGAAACTGAGCAAGCAGCGAGCAAAAGGTTTTAACCGTATATCTCTCGATCCCTTGAACGGGCCGCAGGATTTTCTCAAGGAGCGTCGCCGCGTTAAGAGCGCGGGAAGAAATAAAAGAATCCTCGTATAAAGAAAGAAATAAAGAAGAGGAAGGAAGATGAGTAGATAAAAAGCAAGAGAAAAAGAGAGAAAGAGAATGAGAGAGAGAGAGAGAGAGAGCTTACCAGAAAAAGGTTTGTAGCCTGCAAGGAACCTTGCTCGCCACCACTTCACCAATCCGGTAGCCATGAGCCCCTCATGCGTGTTTACTGCCGTTGATCTTCGCTGTCTTCTATTTATCCTTTCCTTCTCTCTCACCTCACTTCCACTTTTTCTTCTTCTTCTTCTTCTTCTTTTACCTTCGTTTTTCTCGAGCTCTCTTTTTCTGGTTTGACGAACTTCTTCTTTCCACTTGTACTTTATTTTCTTTCTCTCAAGTCCGTACTCTTTTTCCTCAAAGAAAAATCTTCACGAAAGAGAGAATGATCTTCAATGTATATACACACAAGCCACTTGAGAGCACGAGTACGATCCGGCACGTTCGATGTTGGCCACCCTCCCGTCACAAAACGGAGCCCGCGTCACACTACTCTCCCGGAGGACGTTACTCCGAAAAGGGGACGATCCGGAGAGACAGACAGAGTGAGAGACAGAGAGAGAGAGGGAAGAGGGAGGGGGTAGGAAAAGACGAGGAAGAAGAAAGAAGGGAAGGGGAATCAACGAAGGGAGGGAAGGAAGGGGAGACAGAAAGAGAGAGAGAGAGAGAGAGAGAGAGAGAGAGAGAGAGAGTAGGAAAGAACAAGTCGGAAGCGGTGTAAGAAGAAAACACAGGAGAAGTAGCGCTACGGTGGGACGCACGTGCGCGCGCGACGGTGGGCCTTACCCCCACCTCAAAAAAATCGGGTCTTACGGACCACTAGAGGAAGATGGAAAGGGACGAATAAGAGTGGGAGAGAGCGAGTCAGTGGGAATAATGGAGCGAGCGAATGTGTGTATGAGAGAAAGAATATATATAAATATATGTGGTGTGTGTGCGTGTGTGTATCGTATATTGCTCTTTCTCTTTTTCAGCCTATTCCTCTTTCTCTTTCACTGCACGAAAATCACTTCCAAGCTTCCAGTCTTACTCGTCGCACTGCCGACGCACACACACGACTCCTAACGTGTGTATATAGATACACGTTACAACACACAGAGGAAAGGCAACGTAGTGGGTGTATATGTGTGTGTGTATTATATGAAACTAGGTATAAGGAGTTCGGATATCCGGAACGATGAGTGAAAGAGAGAGAGATAAAGAGAGGAGGGAGGAAAATCAACGACACACGTTCACGAGTAACTTCTTTTTTTCTTTTATCTTTTCCCTTCTTTGAAAAACACCCTTTGGATCCTCTTACTCTCTCTTTTTTTTCAAATAATTCCACATCGCCTTTAAATAGAGCGATTTAAAAGATCGTAGAGAAATAGTGTGTGTCTTGTTGTTTGAAACGTAAGATATATAAAAAAAAAAAAGAATCAGCAGAGTGAGAAACACGAGAGAATAAGGCGTAGCCCGAGCGCACGACAACCCAGCTCTCGTGGTTGTTCGACTACGACTACGGCCGATCGTCCTCGCCTAAACCACGTTCCCCGTAATGCCTTCCTTCCCCTTTCCTCATTTCTCTTTCCCCCCCTCACACTCACTCGCTCTCTGTCGACCGTGCCTTCGGCGGTGGCGGCAGTGGCAGCACCAGTGCCGAACCGAGGATACGCGGATCCCGAAGGTAGGAGGTGCGGCTTTTACTCTCTCTCCCTCCCCCCTTCCTCCATCACCCTTTCCCTTTTTCTTTTTCCCTTTTTCTCTTTCGCACTATTTTGTATTTCTATCTCTTTCTACTCTCTTCCGTATGTCGTATATACACGAAAGTATTAATATAGGTGTATGCATGTACACGAAGTACTATACAGGGTGTTCCGGTACAGTGATACAATTTTCACTCTTTCACTACTCTTTTTATTTTCTCTCGCACACTATTCTATATTTCTATCTCCTTATATTTTTTTTTTTTCACATATCATACATATATAACCATTGTCAAGGTATATCTATGATACCCTGTACAGGGTGTTCTGGTTTACAGCGGTACAATGTTTACTCTCTTTCTTTTCCTCTCTTTTATATTGTTTTGTATTTCTATTTCTTTTTACTCTCTTGCATATATCATATAAACGTAACTATAATCTTGGGTATATGTACATGTATGTATAGGGTGTTCCAGTAACATTGATACAACCGAGCATAAAATAATTCCTCGTGAAAAAAATGAGTAAAGAAAATATAGTATAAAGTTTTTATGAATGAAACTTCGTTTACGAAAAGAACGACCTACCTCGAAGACTACTAGATTAAAATCCCATTGATTCTTTTTATGGAAGTCTTATTAAATCGAAATTATACTCAAGAAAAAATATAAGTCTCGATTATTTATATGTAAAGATTATTTGGGCATTTGAAATAGTACAAAATGATCGCGATATGTTAAAAGAAGGGAACAATTGCGTATGCACCATGCATCATCTATTGAAATTAACTTTGGTGAAAACCATCAGCTTTAAGAAATATAAAGTAAATAAATGAATAACAAATCTATCTCGATTGATTTTCAAAGTTGCTTATTTTGAAAATAGCTGCATCTGAAACACTGTTCCACAGAACACCCCGTATATAATTTTTCCTTGCATCGCTTTTTCGAAAAGATTTAAAAAAAAAAAAGGAAAAGAGGAGAAATGTTAGTATTCCTGTAACATAGACAAGATAACGAAGAGAAAGAAAGAAAACAACTACGATAGAGAGAAAGGAAGATGATGAGAATGATAGAAAATGTAACTTCGATGGTTGGAGTGTAAAGCTGGAGGAAATGTTAAAACGTGTCGTCACAGAGAATCTGAACGAAATGCTTTCCGATCGTTCAGAAAAAGAAAGAAAGAAAAAAAAAAAGAGAGACAGAGAGAGAGAGAGAAAGAGGACTGTCACGAGAGGCGCATCTCGCGAGAGTAATGTCTTTCCATCTCTATCTCTTTTTTTTTACCTTTCAACTTTTTCCTTCTACATCGTCAAAAGTGCCCGGAGGCGCAAGCCATTTGTGTTTTCACCACTTCGGAGGTGAGAGAGAGAGAAAAACATTGAAAAGAAATGTAAAGAAAAAAAAAGGTGTGCGTGGAAGACGGATATCTCTGATTTTGGAATATGCCTCGCGGTACCGAGAGGTAGATGAGTTTCGGTTTTTAAACCTGAAAAAAGGTTTTCCTACGAAAAAGAGATACTACCAGCTGCCGTTGCTGTTGCTGACGAATAAAAAATAAAAAAAGGAGATAAAAGAAATACGCGAACCTCCCGGTGTGAGATTTTTTTTTGGGGGGAAAATTTACCGGAATAGCGAAAAATGTGAAAGAGCAAAAATTGTTGAAAGAAATTGAGATAAATAAGGGGAATTTTCGTAGAGTTACGGATTAAAATGGCGTGCTCCCTTTCTCTCATTCTCTCCCCCTCTCTATTTCTTCCTCTCCCTTCGCGTCTCTCGCAACCGATGCTTTTGTCGTTTCATCGAGAATCGATTTAAACTCTGGGGCCATCCATTCGGACGTTGACACGCCCGTTTCGTACATTCGCCTATTATGAGATTCACGCATTTCCATGCTTTTTCTATTTCTGCTTATCGTCCTCGGCCTATTGTTGTCCGAGTCACAAAGACCTCGTGTACTTTGATGTCATTAAATTACTACCCTATGACGTCATTGTCAAAAGATAAGGGATGTCATTAGAGAAAAGGGGACGACTCTCATTGGTGTCTACAAAAACTACCGTGCATGTGGTAAGCAAGTATTACATTTATGCTGGTAATTACGACAATGCAGTAAACTGCAGTAAAGATTTCTATGATTTATCTTGCATTCCAATTATGTATCAAATAAAATATATATATATATAAACAATTTAGAAAATATTCATATGAGAAAATATGAAGAATTAATCTAACTATCTTTGAAACTTTTCAAACGGTACTTTCTTATTCGTGTACTTCGATGTGGAAAAAATAAATTTAGCGCAATAGTAGGGTAGAATCTAGTAAAAGGGGGGTTAAATTTGATGTTGCATGATATTTAAACTTTCTTGTAAGATGTCGATTTACGATTCCTCCCTTTCACCGCTCGTAAAACTTTATCGATGAAGAAAATGTCGCTTTAAACGATCGTTCGTTAGCTCCAGATTGGTCGACTTTATGGCGATTGTACATTGCTGTGATGAAGGCTTGCTAAACGATTTACACATGTATGCGTTAAGTATTTTCTTACATTCCCACATATAAACCATATATCCATTTCCATACGTAACGAATCGTTCATAAAGAAAAAAAAAGATTCATAGAAATAAATATAAGAAAATTAACAATAAAAAGAAGAAAATGTATAAATAGAAATAAAAATAAGAATTTAAATGAAAAAACAAACGTAATAAATTCGTTTTCCTTAAATTGGCGAGAGTGCGTGTGCGTGTGCGTGTGCGTGAGCGTGTGCAGAATTATTTGCTTGCGAGTCACGAATAAGAGGTGAAATACATTATTATTGTATAAGTTTGGCGCGAGATAAAAATGAAATGATTCCTTTCCCGCATTGACTGTACCCTCGCTTTGGTTATTTTGTCTCTTGCGTACTTCTGACAGCGCGCCGTCTTCTTTGCCCCGTCGTATCGGCGACGTTTGAACGAAAGTACTCTTTCTTCGAAGCCGACCAAGAAGAAGAAGAAGAAGAAAAAAAAGAAAAAAGGACAAAAAAAGAGAGATGAAAAAGAGGATAAAAGGAAGTCGAAATCGTTCCGAGTCTGAAAATAAGAGAGAAAGAGAGAGAGAGAGAGATAACAACTTCAAGTTCAAATTCGATAGATTTTAGTAGAATTTTTCTTCCATATCGAACGAACGAAACGAATTTATATATTTGAATAAATAAATATTCCCCCCTATTCCGAATATAAAAAAGGAAAAAAAAGATATTTATCTAACTAATGAAATTCCACAGAGAGACGACCAATTTAATTCTCGCGAAATCTTTTAAAGAACTTGATCAAAACTTTTTATCGTCTAATTCTCAGTGACTTTTGGTATTTATGCTTGACGTTATTTGGATTTTTCAAAAGAGAGATAAATTAATAATAATTTCCAACGAAATATAAGCTAATTATTCGTTCTCTTATAGGAGATAATAGGATGATGTGCAAATAAGAAAAAAATAGAAAATCGTTCATTTAAATTGTTGAAAATATTCAAAACCACGTGTGTGGTTGTTTTTTTCTTTTTTTGTAATTTACTAGGAAAGAAATTAAAATGTAAAATGTAAAATAAGATACATGGTTAAGTTGGTGAACTCTTACAGTCGACTGTACACGCACGCTATTATCTCCTAGCGGTGTTTCAGAAGAAACATAGGCGTCACGCTCGTCGGAGCTTATGAATGAAGGAAGGCTGGCCGTGAAACGGTGATTCCGGTCGTCGTCGTCGTCGACGTCGACGAAGAAGATAAAGGCGAAAAGAACACCGATGATCCGCGCCTTGGCCCCACGACTTATCGTCAACGGCATCCTTTGTGCCCTCCGACGAATTTACGTCTTCGAGCCCCTCTCTTCTTTTTCCCTTTTTATTTTATTTCATCTTTCTCTTCGATTGATATACGCTTACTAGATTCCACTCTTTTAAATCCGATTTTGCGTTCGTTTTTATCCCTAAATTTTATCTATAAACACACCTATAAACCCTTTTATTTCTCGACCGAAACTTCTTTTGGGAAGATATTGGATATTTCCAAAGCTAATCAAAAAGTGAAAGGTTTTTCTCCATCCTGTTTTTTTTTCTTACTGCTTTATCGACCTTCCTCACGTTCACGCATATTTTGAGAATATTCCGCATTCGTAATCGATTCAACTTTGCTCGACAATTAACTAATTATTCTGAACCGTCAAATTTATCTTTTTAATTAAATCATTTACAAATTTCATTGCAAAAATATAAATATATGCAATAAATAATTTCATTTTTTATCTCTACGTCTTTTAAAATCAAACTAACAATAACATGTGTTGTATGTACGAGTTCATACTCGTACATCACCTCTCGTTCACCAAAGCCAAATTTTCTTGAATTCTTAATAAGAAGTGTTTGAAAAAATAAATAAAAGAAAAGAGCTGTCATTTGACAAGATGTAATTGATTATGCATCATTATGAAATAAATCTGACACGAGATCATATTTTAAATTCTATTCAGTTCTATGGATGCAACGAAAATTATAGACGAGTGAATTATAGACGCGTACATATATTGTACGGTTTAAAAAATTCTACAACGTTACGATTACCTATTAAATTTTTTATGCGATCAAATGTTAAAATGATTAAAAATTATGGTCAGCTTACCATAGATGTACTTTATCCTTATACCTAATGCTGCATATCCATATCCATAACTGCACGTATCCATATATGCACTACACACACTCGGTCACATATGCATATCACTTGCATAGGAAGAATACACACACACACACGCACACGCGACGCGAAATAAATTATATACTTTAAATAATATCCTTGTTATTCCTTCCGACGCTCGAAGAAGACTAACGATTATTATGAAAAGTAGCTACGAATTTAATCGACAAGTACCGAACATACACGAAGGTCAAGGACAAATCTAACGACGGAATGACGACATTCGGTTGTCGACACTGGCCGAGGAGTGACGGAGAGAAGCGAACGTAAACAAAATATTGAACGCTTACCTAAGCTGCTTGATTGGGGAATATTTTTCTATGTGTATTTGGTAAGTAACGAATTTCTTGGAATTCACCGAGAGATCTAAACATAACCGATACTTATTTTATTTGATTTGTTCGCTACACATCTTTCTCTCGATACATTGAATACATATTGATTATTAGCATTTATTCAAATAACAATTAAATACATTTGTACCACTGTCTTACTTTTGTACTAATGACCTACTTTCCATACAAGTGACCTACTTTTGAACAGCTGTTTTCTATTTCTAATGAATATTGTTTCATATTGTAATATTCGGTTAAAACTATGAAAAAATAATTGTTCGATGTATTTGAAATTTCTATTAAGTCTAATTACAATACATATATATATTAAAAATTACAGAATATATTATTTCTTACTTAAAAATTTCACTAGCATAATCTATAAGATTTATGAAAATAAACAAAGATGGTTAAAAAAATAAAAAATAATTGAAGTAGAGGTTTAGTAACTGTGAGATAAGAAGAAATTTGATGTGAGTGAACGGACGTTGGGACGGTTATCGATCGATAAAAATGTAATAACGATCCAACGTAATATATTGTAACTATATAGAAACCGATACTCTTTCTGATATCGATATTTCAAGTATCGATTCGATAATCATCGTAAGTTGATCGGCTGCGTACAGATTCAACAGGTGTTACTGCTACGATACCGTAGCGTGACGATTGAAGGCCAAGCTCCGTACTAAAATACATGCCAAAGTTAACCAATTTTTAACGACGTCATTGTTTCTTAAAACATTTTTTTTTTATTAACAATATTTATCGAAGCTCAAGACTTTTTCCACGTAAACTTCTATCCGACAGTTTAATCTTTGAGTAATCAAGAAGCGATCATTAAAATTCCATGAAATATGTCGAGCCAGGAAATAAGAAGGATCGGGCCGTTAGACGGAAGAAAATTATCTCCTACATAGCAAAATACATACACATACATATTTATATATACATATATAGATACAGTGAGTCACAGAAGTATTCGTACCTGCTCCCGCTATAAATTTAAAATAAATAATTGATATTTTGCTTGTAATGCAAAGCTTCAAAATTCTTCTACGCACAAAACCTATTCGTAGAATTATTTACCTTTCAATTTGATATGAATTTGATTGAAGAAGAACATTTTATTGTTACAGAAATATAATTTTTCTTAAATGAACAAAAATTAGTCTTATCAAAGTATTTGCATCTACGTAAAAGACAATAAAAATACGGTTGAGAATATTTCGTGGGAAAAAATTGTAGAAAATGTAAATATTATTAGAAGAAAATATTGATTATTTTTAATTGACACTATGGTTGCGCATATACATGCATATAGATAATGAAATGTTAAAAAGGACATCGTTGATCCCTTGGTAACGACGCCATTGGATCGGCAAGCAGCAAGCACAAGTTCCCCTCTTGCCCCTGAACGGGCTCTCTCGCACGAAAAGGCTCAACCCGGCACGGTACAACTTCTCTGTGTGCGTTGTATTTCACTACGCTCTCTCGCTCTCTCACATACATATACACATATATATATACATTCAACCATCTTCGTCCGATTCTCTTCTCCGTGCCATCCTCAGCTTGCGTAGCGTGTCTAGTTGTTTCTTTTCTTTATTCCTTTGTCGGAAAGTCGGCGGCGAGTCTCGTTTTTAAGAGAAACAGAGAACGATGAGATCGGAGAGGGGTTTAGGGCAACGGCGCAAGGGGGGACTTGGTGGAGAACGCTGCATGAGGAAGAGGGGGAGGAGAAGGAGAAGGAGGAGAGGGGGCAGGGAGCGAAAGGAAAAAGGACGAGCGGACGGATAGCGATGCTGGAGTGCGGGACGATCGGAGAAAAGAGGGAAGAAGAAGGTTTAAGGGAGAAGGGATAAAAAGAGAGAGAAAGAATGAGTGATAGGAGTGTGGTAGGGGCCTGGCGCTCCTATAGAAAGAGAGAGAGAGAAAGGGGGGAATAAACGTCCGTGGTTCAAAACTCTTGGAGTACAGACTAGCCTCGGAATACACGGAGTCTAACGTGCTCAGGAAATCGTGGCATCTATTAATAATAAACTATTTCCAGATGCGGTCCTGCTGCTGTTGCTGCTGCTGCTGCTGCTGCTGCTGCTTGTCGTGTTCTGCCAAGAAGATGGTACGATCGTTTTCTGTTACTCCATCTCATTTCTCTCTTTCTTTTCAGGTCTCTTTAGAGAGAGAGAGAGAGTTTAACTCGTCACATACACATGCGTATATAAGTAGAGACTTGGACACATAGATATACGATAAGGAGAGCAACGACTAAGTGCAGCATTGCGCAGCGCAATACTCACATAAAAGCAAAAGACAACTTTCGCGCTTCCTTCCTTCGAATGTTTCGTTCCAAGTCAAGAGCGGGCCGCGCTTTTGGGTCGCGTGTTCGAATTAACAACAACGTGCGCCGACTTCACGCTTACGTTTTTCTTTTTCTATCTCTTTCGAAGAAAAAATAAATAATCAAAAGGAAAGATGGGGTTTAATTTCTTGCGACTTTGGTCGACATTGTCTAAATACTTGCATTCTTATTTATGAATCTTACTTCGTTTAATTAAGAAAAGCAAATAAAAGATTTACGTTCTCGCTGAATTCTCGACTATTTTCTAATCGTCCATACTTCATTCAATATTTACATAAAACGAATCAGAAAAATTAGAATTTAAAAAGACAACAAAGTAATACTCAAATTTTTGAATAAAAAAAAATGTGCTGGAGGCTACAATTCTACGACAATATAGTAACGCCAGTCACATATGACCCTCGTGCTCTCCCCATTGACAAAGGACAAATGCCGGTCATGGGTGATCCACGTGGCCGGTCAACGTGTTGCAGCAACATTTGTAATATTTTGAAGAAAGAAAAAAAATATGACAAAAAATCTTGTTGGTGATATTAGAACCTATTATTAAAAAGACATTGTAAATTATGTTAATAAAATAAATATTATTCTTAAACTAGGAAGACTTGATCTATAACTTTATAATTGCTTGACCAGTAAGACTTGAAAATAATCTTACATGTATCTGTCATAGGCGCAACAATATAATTAATTCCACGTAGATGACGATGGTTAATAGAAGAAACAAACGTTCGTCTTATGAGAATGTTTTTATTTTTAATATGTTAAAATCATTTTCATCTATCTCTTTGGTCAAGTAAACGTCGTAGACTGGCAGGCAAGCAGCCAGGCAGGCAGGCAGGCAAGCAAGCAGGCAGGCAGGCAAGCAAGCAAGCAGGCAGGCAGGTTGCGTGCTTCAAAAGAACCGCTTGTCCCGAACGATTCCATGCCACGAACGCAACCGTCGAGTTTTGTTATGATGCTGTCGAGATGCTTCGGACAGCTGGACGAAGTTGGACGAAGAATCACCGTATAAAGTCGAACCTAAAGGAGATCCGACTAACCTTTCAGATTCTCTGATATAAAATTCGGTGATTCTCTATGCTCGAACTCAAGATCTATCCTTCTTATTTTTTTTCTTTATAACTAAAGACCCAAACCCTATTAGATATGTGTGAGTGTATGTGATCGGAACAATTCCCACTTACTTATTTCACATCGGTCAATTTGACGTTTGAAAGATACTCGGCGAGTATGTATGTGTTAAAGGACAACGCGAGATTGACGACGGCGCCTTTGGGAAGCAACGGGTTGTGGATGAATATGGGTAAGGGAAAAGGATGATCCGTTCGGTGGTTATCTTCGCGACTATAATTACGCTAATTAGGTAGTAACGCGTAAGAAGAAGCGAGTAAATATTTATCGCGTTGGAACTGGAATGAAGAAGGAAGGAAAGAAAGAAAAGAAGAAAAAAATTCAGAGAGGAGACCTTAGTGAATTTCGTGACGGTGAGGAAGGAAAAGATGGGAAGTTATGGGTGGAAAAAGAAGCGAGGAAGAGGAAGAGGAAGGCACAAAGGGCAGCCAGCCAGGAACAGCAGGAACGAACGAACGAACGACAGGATACGCGGCGAAAAGAGAAAGAGAAAGAGAGAGAGAGAGAAAGGAAAAAAGAAAGATAAGGAAAATAAAGAAAAAGAGAGAGGGCTATAATATAGTTTTGCCGCGAGCAGCAGCTCTCCAGAGAGCGTCGGTTTGCCCGGACCCCCGTCCTTCCCGTTCTTTACTCTACTCTCTTCTCTCTTTTCCGTGCGGTTTGCTAGAAAGCGAAGGAAGAGGGGAAGGAATCCTCGGCGAGGGGTCCGCTAGAATGGAGGAAAAGGGAGAGTAGAGGAGGAGAGTCGAAGCTCTGCTGGATTTCGCGGGACGGGTTGCTGCTGCTGCTGTTGCTGCTGCTGCTGCTGCTGCTGCTGCTATAGAGTAGTAGTGTTGCGATGATGCCGATGGTAGTAGTAGTTTAAAGACGAAGAGAGAGGGAAGACCCTGATGGCAGGCAGCGAACGGGATGTGAAGAAAAGGAGGAGAAGGAGGAAGCCAGTCGGCTCTTTTGATCTCTGCCGCGGGCGCCGACAAAGCGTTCGTCCACTCTCCTACAACGCGCCGCTCGGTCCTACGGGTACGAGCGAGAAGAAAAATATCTGAAAGAGGGAGAGAGAGAAACGCTCGCCCGTAGGATGTGCCTGCGCGCAGCTTCGGCAGAATGGGACAGAGGGGTCGAGGGGGGAAACCAAGTGGGAGAAGGATGCAAAAGGTTCGGCTTCTGTCGCGCTTGCTCTAAGCATGGCGCTGCCACTCCCTTGCGGCTGGCACACCGGCTTTGCTATTAATAAATAATGTTCTCTCTGTGGTCCGCGTTACGAGCAAAAGCGCCTCGTTCCACTTCTCTCTCTCTCTCTCTCTCTCTCTTCTTGATCTTTATCCTTATCTTCTTTCTCTTTATCTCTTTCTTTTTCTTTTACTCGAAATCTCTTCCCTTCTTCCTTCCTTTTCACCGTTCCCGCATCGGTTCTTAAACACATTCTTCCTTTCTTTCTTTCTTTCTTTATTCTTCAATTTTCTTCTATTTTCCATTTCTTGCATTCTCTCTTTCTGTCATTTTTCTTCTTCCTTCCTTCTTTCTCTCTCTTTTCGTTACACTCATTCACCACGGTTAATCTGTTCCCTAAACCCCCAGCTAAACCCCATTGACTTTTCCTTCCACGCTTTATTTAGGATCTTTTCTTCAAAGGATTTGCCGCCTATAATCTCCCGTTCGATAATACATCCTATCTATTGTTAACTATTCTTTATATAGCTGGATCTTCTCTTCTACCATTGGAATCTTTCACTTTTGCGGAAACTGCCTTCTTGAGTCTTCGATATTATCTTTTATTTCTTTCTTCTTTTTTCTTTAGATGTATATATGGAAATGGTGTTGAAAGTTTGGAACATCTAAATAAATCTATTCTACCTGGTGATGTCGCTTAGAGTTCAAAGACTTATGTCGGTCTTTTTTATTCATTTCAAACGATTTATATGATCAACCTTGTCGCAAACTTTTTCATCTTTTTGGTATTTATCTATACGAATTGATTTTATAGAAATAATATTGAATTTATTTACTCGCGTGCAATGTTTATTTCATATTTGGAAAATTTGTTGAATTAATGCGATTCCCTGCTGAGTGTATAGAAAATTAAATATTGAAATTATTTTTAAATGAAAATATAAAACTTGTACTATCGTGATATGATAGAGAATATTCATATACTTCCTCGTATATTAGTAATTTGTTGCAAAGGATTTAGTGATCTCTAGCGTTCGGTGAGATAAAAGTTAAAAAGTCTGTTTTATCGATGCCGATAGAACGCTATCAATTAAATCATATTTTTTAACATTTGGAATTGTTTATGTGTTGATGTATTGATTAGATATAAAACGTACTTTTTAATTATCGTAAATTATTGAAATGTATAAAATTTATTAATCTCTGATCAATAATTTAGCTTACCAATGATCGACATTACTGTTTTATTACTAGATGCTTAGTTAACTCTTTGAATATCTACAATCGGTATTTCGATTAAGCATTGCGAACCTATCCATTTTGTTATTTAAAAAATTCTTCATAATTATACCGCTCGAAAGATAACGGAATTTCTTTTTTATCGACACTATTTTAAATGTCATCTAAACTTAATCAAAAATATATTTAATTTGTTTGTTATTTAATTCTATCTCAATTCTATCTTCAAACTAGGCACAACAATCTAAATCGTTTTAAGATCCCTCGTATCACCATGGTACAAATATTAACCCTTTGCACTCGAAATTTTTTTTCTGTATCTTCATATTCTCCACATTTCCTATAGATGAAATCTTATGAGGAAGGGGAAACGCTTTAAAGGGAACGAGACTTTTGAAAGCTGAACCAAATCGAGATTTTACTGTATATATAAAAATTAACTATGTATAAATCTAATATGGATACACATTTGATGGTTAAAAATAAATCTTTCTCATAATCTTTTGTCGAAAATATGCATGACTATTAATATTTGTATTCGTAAATAATCATAAAATAAAACGGAAAAGATAATATCGGTTGTTATTTTTCAATGTTATTTAATATCTGGAGTTCTGAATAAGTCTCTATCGGCATTAGGGAGCATGCGTAGTATACTAAAGATAAACTACTTATCCTAGTTGGGGGTCGTGATAAACTGCCTTAGATTCGATGGCTTTGTTTAGTTCGTGTAAAAGAAAAAATACGTTTATACCATATATGAATATATTCGGTGTGTATTTTGATTGTGTTTCGTTAGAAGTTGAAAGAACAGTTTAAACGTTATTTTCTAACTCATAACAAACGTAATTGTTCACGTTCAATTGCGGAATCGAATGTTCCTCGATGTAACTTCGTTGATTAACGGTCGCCATCTTGCGCGGACGATGACGACAACGACCACGACACTATCTGGTGACATTTAGACGAAATAAAGTCGAGGTCGAAACCCTTGATCCTATATATATATATATATATTTCCATTCACCTATATATTACCATTCATTTCCTATTTAAAATCTCTTCGTTCACGTGGAATTTTGTTTAACTATGAGACACATAGTTGCATTAGACGTTGGTACTACTACTGTTCGCTGTCATATCATTGACGAGAATGCAAACACCGTATCATCCTCCACCGAAAAGGTTTGTACATTTTTTATATTTTATTTGTTTTTTGGAATTTTTTAAAATTATTTCCCACGTCCGCCGCGCGTTTTCACGAGAATGCGAATATTTCAATTTGGCGGCAACAGTTATTGACAATTTACTTATTTTATAATTGATATTTATATTAAATGTAAATTTAACAGGTGATTAGAATTAAAAACAGATTAATTAACTGTTTATTATTAAAGTGTTTTTGAAGAATCGTCAGCAAAATTGAACAAATATAATTTTAAATATTGTATATAATTTTTTTCTTATTAACAACTGTTTTTCTTTGTTTTTAATTATATCCTACGGATAAAAAAAAACTAACGTATAATAAATAGGTATATCCTTGAATAAATAATTTTATAAGATGACTTTGAATATGAAAATCGTGATGAAACTTCAAAGACGACGTTGGTATGATATTTCAATTTCGGTTATACGAATCCAGTATTTATTGACATTTAATTACAAATTTAAAAGTTTTAAGAACCAATAGAAGAGCGAGTTAAAAGAAAAATGAAAATTTATCGAATTTAGGCAATTATTTTGACCTCAACTTGTTATGAAATATCTACGACATTTTTATAGATGCTATTTACGACGGGTAAATAACTTTGAAGTAAGAGTAATTTATTATGAGTCTTAATATATATTATTATGTAACAATTTAAGTAGAATAATTTAAATATTTTCTTACATGTTGCATAAGAAACGTTACCTTTGAAATATTCATTTTGCGCAAGCGCATAAATAATACTTAAATGTCTGTGTTAATTAATCGTTGAGAAGCTTAAATTGTTGCTTCTATCAAAACTTTAGGAACGTTTGATTACCTTGACAGTTATAACAAAATAATCTCAGTCACGTTTAATTAGAAATAGCAGAAACGATATATTGAAATGCTTTGGAAATGATGTAGGAATTATATTTTTTTTTTTTTTTTTAATGAAACGAGAAGTAAATCAATCTTAAGTTTTTCTAACTTGACTATTTATCCCACTTCTGATGAGTTATGTAAATAATTTCTAATGAGCGTTAAGATAAAACGGTCTCGAGTCAAGATGTCTTGATCTGATATGAATCCAGATTAAATATTCTAGAAATTTACGTCAGAGTTATGATCCCATAATCCGTTAAGATTAGAAAGTTAAAAACGCTTACAAGTATCTGTATAAAAAAATTTAAAGGCTTACACGTATCTGTATAAACCGTAACACTTTTTAAATATTTATTTTACTTGAAAAAACCGATATTTCTCCGATATTTCTCCGTTTTTTTTCGTTTAACTTTTTGTTCGACTTGAACATTTTCAATAATCTCCCAAAAAGTAGTCTGACTTAAAAACAAAAATGAAACAAGTAGCAATGTGTTCTTGTTCCTTTCATTTTAAATGGTTCTCATCTTTTTGCGCTTGCAAAAGTTTAACGACGGCATAAAAAATAATCAAAGACGACTCGTTCGAAGAATCAAGATTTCATTTTGAATATTCATTCTTTTTCAAAATATACTTAATAATTATTTACTCCTTGGGAATAATATTTAAATATTTTTTTTTTCAAAGGATATAATATATTTGTTGAAAAATTTAAATCAATGATCCTGCCTTTTAAAATTTTTTTATCTTTCAAACGAGTATTTCGTTATTAAAATCTAACCGAAAATATAATTAGGAGAATTTCTCGAGTATAAAAACATTTCAAGGAGGAGTATTGATTTTAATCAAATTTTTTATTTCATTCGTCCACAGGTGGAACTTATTTGTCCAAAACGCGGTTACAGTGAAATCGACCCGGACCATTTCTGGAATATTATAGTCAAAACTATTAAGGACACGTTAGATGGTAAAGAAGATGTCGATTGTTTTCGTTTATTATTTTGTATTATTTTTCATTTAATTTCTTTTCATTCACAACTGTTTTAAGTTAAAGTTACAATTTACGTATCCTAATTTTTCTGCATATTGTTTTGCTCTTCTTCTTTTAATTAGCAAGCGGACTCGACCCAAGTTCTTTCACTTGTTTTGGAATTTCGGCACAGCGTGGAACATTCAGCTGTTGGAATTTATTAACTGGAAACCATTATCATAAGTATCTAGAGATCATTTTAAATAAAAATAAATTTTACAGTATAGATTATAAACACTTTAAAGGAATTTAGAACTTGTGGACGAATATAATATGAGTTTATTTTCTTCTCGTGAACAAATGCACATCGTTCTTCGTATCGATCACGCATAACACGTTTAGTAAGCTGAAGAATATTCAACACTTTTTTCTATCAATTGCTCGATTTTATATGCACACATACGCACACACAACTAACTAACACTAATCCTTCCAACTATCTTATCTCGCATACTTGTTCACCACTCACACTTCTGACCGAGGCTAGGCTTTATTCTCACATTAATATGCACGAATCATGATTGCAAAATAGTCCTGTAATCTTTTATAATAAAGATGATTATTAATGGTAACTTAGTGCAAGTTGTTTTTTAATTTAATTTTTTCATTTACAGATTCATAACATGGAAGGATTTAAGAGCGGATTCTTTAGTTAAGGAATGGAATAGTTCATTGATAATCAAAGGATTACGTTTAGGATCTTACTTACTTTACGTATTAACGAGAAGCAATCGGTTCCTGGCTGGCAGTGTTTGGAAATTTATGAATACTCAGGTTTATTATTCATTTTTCTATCGCTATAGGAATATTGAACAAATTTGCGCGGCTTTTTTTTCCTTCCTTTTTAAATTTTAATAACATTTTAGATTACCTTACGGTTGCTTTGGGTTTTGCAACATGTACAAGGCCTAAGAGAAGCTACAATGAATGACTCTGTAGCATTTGGCGGTGTTGATAGCTGGCTTTTATACAAATTAACTGGTACGCTTTATGAGTATTTGTTATTCATGTTGTTTTATATATCATATAACTCTTTTGCCGTCTTTGCAATTTTTAATAATAACTATCAGTAACTCTGAATTATGCTTACTGTGAATTACTAGCTATTTTAAAGAACTTAATAATGCTGTTTCTTAAATATCAACTCGATAAGAGAAACGAAAGGCAAAGGTTAAAAGATTAAATGAATTTTTATCAGTCATCTTAGCTCTCAGAGATTTTTCTTTTCTCCGCTAGTTTTCTTTCTAACGATATATCACTTTCTTTTTTTAGGTCATTGCTATAATTAATCAATACTCAGTTAACACAAAACGTTAATATGACGTTCGATTTGTGTTAACTGTGTAATCATTGAGATTTTATTTCATCCGAAAATTGCTTTTACACGTCATTTCTGTAGAACGCAAATGTATTGTTTTAATTTGTAACAATATTAATTGAACTGTATATATACAACAAAAAGTTGCAACAAAAAAAAAGCTATATTGAAATATATGTTTATAATATTTCATTTTAAGTAGCGAAAGAAAATTTTACAAAGAACTTCTTATATTTAATTTTAGTTTATCAATGGCACGTGATAAAAATATATCCGTCAGTTTGTTAAAATTTTCTTTTCACATATACCTTCTGTGCTTTCGTCACTGCTTTTATCAATAGTTTTTTTTTTTCTACAATAAAAAAAACAGACATAAAAGATACATATGCGTCGTTAATGTATTGTGAATATCCAAAGAGTATCAGTATTATCTTCGGATATTTTCGAAAATTGTCAAATTTCTTTTCTTACGCATATTTCCATTCATACATTGTTATTAATACAATAAATAATGAATTAATATTAATATTATTATTTATTCTTCGTAGGTGAACACGTAACGGATGTTTCAAGCGCATCTGCTACTGGATTGTTTGATCCGTTTACTATGAAATGGGCTACATGGGCAATGAATTTATTAAAAATTCCATGTCATATATTTCCTAAAATTATGGATACTGCTATGAACTTTGGTGTTACACCGAAACATATATTTGGCGTTGAAATTCCAATATATTGTTGCGTAAGATTTAAAAATAGAAATATTTTGTTAATTGTTTCGTCAATTATTCGTATTTGTAATATATTAACAATTAATTTTAATAAATAACCAATTAATTTTAGATGGCTGATCAAGCAGCTTCCTTATTCGGCTCGGGATGTTTTAATCCAGGCGATATGAAGATTACGATGGGTACAGGAACTTTTGTTAATGTCAATACTGGAGCAAAACCACATGCATCCATTACTGGTAATTGTAGAAAAAATTTAAAAAAAAACCCAGACAAATTTTATATTTTGTTACATTCTCGCACATTGAATAATATTTAACAATAGTCAAATTAATTGTTAGGTCTTTATCCTCTGGTCGGTTGGCGTTTTAAATCTGAATTAGTTTACACTGTAGAAGGTTCATCGAATGATACAGGAATTCTCATTGAATGGGCGAAAGCTCTTGGTAATCTTTCTTCTAATTTCAAATGAGAAAATTTTTCAAATGAGAAAAATATATCTTTTAACCCTTTCACGTATATTATTTTGTAGAAATTTACAAAGACGTAGCAGAAACATCGGATTTAGCAAATTCAGTGAAAGACTCGGATGGGGTATATTTTATACCAGCTTTTAGTGGACTCCAGGTATACTACAATTAGGTTTAACTGTAAAATTATTTATTTACGAATAATTATTTGCAAATTACAAAATACAAAGATATAAGATGTAATTGTAATCTATATTTGATATTTTAATTAGAAAAAATAAAATGCTGATAATAATACAGTTTCTCTCTTTGCAGGCACCGATAAACAATAATTCTGCGGCAGCAGGTTTACTAGGAGTTAAATCAACGACAGAAAAAGCTCACATTGTACGATCGTTGTTAGAAAGTCTCGTATTCAGAACTTTATTGCTTTGCAATAGTTTTCGTTCGGAAACTAATTTCACGTTTAACAAAACACGGTAAGGTTCTGCCGTCTTGGTCGAGATTAATTATTTTCCAATATTTAATATGAAAATGAAATGAACATAATTACGTTGGATAAAATAGAATCGACGGGGGAGTGTCTCAAAATGATTTCGTCATGCAACTATTGGCAGATGTCACGGATTTAGAAGTAGAACGACCTGTCAACGTAGAAATGTCCATTTTTGGTGTTGCAATTTGCGCTGGCTTGTATTGCAGTACGAAAATAACATTTTTTCTTATCTCTTTTATGTAAATACAGAAATTCAGATTATAATAATAATAATGAATAATTTCTTTTAGATATATGGAAAGATAAAGAAAAATTAAAAAGTCTTCGGAAAGTGGAAAAAATATTTAAACCAAACAAGGATTCGCAATTACGTTATGAAAATACTATTACGCAATGGAAACGAGCCGTGGATCGATTTAAAGACTGGTACTAATCACCCAAATGTGTTTGATTATAGTCAAGTAAAAAATAAAAGAAAAGAGGAAAATAAAAACTGTAATACTGTAGGATTTTCACGTCAAGTAAGTATGAGGGAGAGAGGGGTGATGAGGGGGGGGGGGGCTGGATAGATTCAGTGGTAAAAAGCATTCATCCGGTCCAATAAGTCCACGGCCCTTATTTTTTCACAAATCCTATGTTAATTATCTAAATATTTATGGGCTGTAAAAATCTAGTTAAGTAAAGCTATATACTTAAAATATTGTATATTTAGAATATCACTATTAGTTTTAAATAATATTTAAATAGGAGAAATGTGAGAAAGAGAGAGAGGGGTAGGTAAATCTATTTATTAAAGATATTATCAAATGCATGATTTTTTATTAATGCAATAGTTACTTTTATAATTAGTTTAATCAATAGATGATAATCGACTTTTAATCAAAACAATGTTTTTAATTTATCTCAAGAGAGTAATAATAATTATTTATTTAATACATAATATGGCACAGACCATGCAGAATTTGTTATATATATAGAAACCATGCTTGTGATAAAACATTCGCGAGTGATTAGCAATGTTAAAGTGTTCCTCAGGAAAGTGCCTTTTTATATTGTTAACATTTTTAGGAAAACTTTAATAATGATACCTTTTTATTTATACGCACGATTCGTTAGTAACAACCGTTTTAAACAATAAATTATATCATGTTACCGATGTTGCCTCTTTCCTTTATCCATAATTTTCGTATTCCTAATGCTTTTTTTAAAGTAACGTATCGTTTATTTTTTTTTATGATTTTCAAAAATAAAAATTCCTTCATAAAGAGTTATTTTTTCAAGATAAATAAAATCCATTGTAAAAAACGAAGATGTGTGTTAGAAGTATTATAAGATCGTACACATCGTATGGTACAAAACCGGTTTTATCCATGTCCCGCATTTTGGTATACTAAATACGCTGTCCACATCGAGCGTGTAATAATATGAAAACAAAATCATAGCTCGATGTATGTATATTTATTCAAAGTCACTCGTATCATACATTTAATAAAGAGACTAGTTGTCGTTGGTTATTTTCTTTATCACGGAATTATATTTGTATTATAAGATATATTTTTAAACTCATTTTCTATTAGTTTTATCACGTTTTGTATGTTCTGTCTCATTCGGTCGTTAAAATCTTCGGTTAATTATTTAATATATATATATATATATAAACTTTTTATTTAATAATATGTTTTAAAATAAATTTGTTCAAAATACTTATCGTTGTATCGTTAAGATAATTATGAATGTATTCAAAATATTTTTACTAATAACATAATAACATACTTTATTTAATATGTTGACACACAACTGTTATTTGTGCTCGAAAGCAAACGTGATAATTTTGTAACGGTATGAATATTATTTTTTTTTATTAAATAAAATTAAAACAAAATTTATTGAAGTAACTGTTTCTATTCGTTTCTATAAAATTTTGAAAATGAATTAAGTATCGTAATATTAAAAAAAGAAGAATTTTCGACTCATAGTTAGTTTAGCAAGGTGACAACAAAATTAAATAGAATAATCAAATAAATTGTTTTCAATAGTATCGATCCGTGGGAACAAATGTTGTCGGATGTCGTGTTTCATTGTTTTCGTACTTAAAGTGGAAAGAGACCTATGTCCTATTATACATTTATGTATTTGCATGTATATATATTTTCGTGCTGCGTACATAAATTTGGATAAATAAATAAAAGTACAGTAGGTAAAAGAATTATTTGAAAAGGTATTTCAAATGAAATAACTTATATGATATGTTAAATAATACATAATGTGAATGAAATAATTTCTGTGTGGATATTTGTTAAACTTTTATAAACAAGGAATATATCAAAATCTATTTATTTATATATTTGAATCTTGTAAATTTGATTAAAATTGATTAAAATATAAGTTTCATGCTTGTGCCTTTCGAATGGCAAAAAATTTCTTCGATTGACTGTATTTCAAACGTTTTCCTTTTAATCCAAGACAATAATTCAAGCTTGGGGAATATTGAAAAGAGTGCTTTCGGAATCAAGGAGAGTTGGTTCCTTCGACTTGAAGCGTGCACAACACGTGTGTTCTAGGAACCTGTTTCGAGTTAGTTTCAAGTTGGTCTCGAGCGACCGGTAAACACACCGCGTGCTCACAGTGCAGCTCTGTAGTCTGTAAATCGAGATTGTAAATCTGACGGTGCTGTGTTTTATCCAACACCAGTTTTGAAAATCATTCAAGGACGTACTCGCAAAAAGGATATTTTTAAAATGGTATGTAGGTTGATCGCAGTCTTTTATGATTTATTTCAATTTTGCTTCTTTTTTTTCTGGCCCCCGTTATTCAAGGACACAAATATTAAACGCAATGTCATTATTACGGTCACAATTGTTTCGATTAAATTAAGTATAGTTATTAATCATCCAATCATTGAAGGATTCAAACAAAATTGTTACGCGAATTTGCTTTGTCATTTTTTTTTCCCTCCTCCACCACTCTCTAAATTACGTGGTTTTATAATTATCGATGGATATTTATTTATTTATAAATAACAGTGTTTTGTTTGAAAGAAAAATAATAATTAAATGATTTGTTCGATAAAGGCAAAGATCTATTATTATAAAGATGGACGGTTTATTATATATGATTCCAGTCGTTGGTGTATAGGTAAAATTTAAATTTCTAAATGGATTACGATGGAATTTATATAACAGTCCATGTAAAAAAAATGGGAGATCAAAGATATATATATTTACATACGATAAATATTATAAGACAAAATTGAAAAAATCTATTTACATAAATCTAGGTATAGATAATATTATATAGATATAGATATTTTTATTCGATTGCGATTTCGAATAATTATTTAATTGATTCATCTTTTTTTTTTTGCAAAATTTATTTTACGAAATAATGGTAAATATATAAGACAAAAATTTAGATCGAGATACGATCAATTTTGAACGTCTCCTTTCGAATCTTTAATTCTTCTATCGCGGAACGAATAATGTTAGCTTAGATTTTCACGAAAAACGAATTTGCGTAAGACGTAATTCGTACAATTGCACTGCAAGAGATTGCACGAATAAAAACCGCAAACACCCTACACCTGCGTCCGACTTGTGCGCGAATATAATTTCATTAAATTATCTTGCATCAGATTTTAATCGGGATTCTTTTCCAAAAACGTAATCAAAATAATACCATCGAGAAATTTGACTAATTACAGGACACATACATATGTCAATTTAACTTCAACATATCATTTTAAAAAAAATATTAATTGAAGTATTAAAATTGAAATATTAATATCATAGCCAATATTTTTTACCGTCAAAACTCATCTCAAACGATTTATTTTCAAAATTAAAAAAAAAGAATGAATCTGTACAAAAGATGTTATGAATTATTCAATGCATACAAATTATATAGTAAGCCTTGAACTTTGCCTTACGTCGCTGTATAAATGGTATTAAATGATAAAATAAAAAAAAAACAAAAAAAATAAAGAGAGAAAAATATTCTAATCCATAATTTTACGATACCTAATATCTTTTTCTTATTTCTCTTTTTAAATAGATTGTCTTATCTGCGTATCGGACTGAAACGTCTTGATTAAAATATTTGTTTATCTTTTTACAACAGATTTCCTATAATTGTACTATTAATACTTTGTATCCGTTGTTTAAAGTTGTGTAATGTACATAAAAGATCAATGGTTAAGAAGCATATAACGATTTTATTTCTTACACCGTTTATAACGTCAGAATTATTTAATCAGCGGATAAAATTACTTTATTTTAATTTGTCTCTCATTTGTATCTAAGATCTCTAAATGTGATATTCTATTTAAAAAAGAAAACTTCTAAAAGTATAATTGTTTTTTTTCTTTCTTGAAACTTGCCAAATTGATTTTATGAATTTAATATTAACCGTTTGTGCTCGAGAGCTTCTCCGCTACGGAGACAATGCAAATAATTTTCAGTTTTTAACATAAAAACAAAAACAAATCGTAAAAACTAGTTGTAGGATGTTTGTATTCATAAACAATTAAAAAAATAATAACATGCAACGATAAAATCAATTCGAAATTATTATTTCCAAATATTTTTCTTTCGTTCATACTATTTAATTAAAAATAAAGTATAAATATAATAAATAATATTTAAAGCTTACGCAAAGTTGTTCAAACCTATCGTCTAAAATCAAATAATAAAACGTGTATAAATAAAAGATACAAAAAGAAAGATACAAAAAAATATGATAAAATATTTAAATTCTGTTTATTTTCTTTAAACGTAAAGAAGAAGAAAAAAAAGTAGCTTTTTATAACACTTTGACCTATTGACTATAACTTCGATTTATCTTAACCGATTGCGTCTGCTTTTTTTCATTCGTTTTTTTCTTTACATTGAAAGAACGATTGATCTTTATTCTTCAAAATAATATTTATTCGTTAACAATTTTTTTTTTCACAGGCGGAAGTTATTATAGATATACCGAAACAAATTGACGATGAATTGCAGAATGAACCAGTTGTCTCAACAGTATTATCTGAAAATGAGACTACTCGTATCGATCTTCAAGCAGCTGTGATCGATATTTCGGATTCACGTGAGTACAATGAAATTTAATATGAAAGCACAAATATATGCACACATATCTGTAAATGGAAGCAAATGTACGGACTAATATTTTCTCGATGGAATTGTTCATAACATACGTGGATAATACCATCCTTAATTGAAAAATTTTGAATTGAATTTAATTTAATCTAACATAGAAATAACTTCTTTTTTTTCTTGAATTTAAAACTCTCGTACGTGAAAGATATAAATTAGCTTAAACAATTAATAAACAATTTAGGGTTAATGCAAATACAAATTTCAGCACGTAAGAAGAACGCAAAGATTATGCGCGTGCCAGAAATGAAAGATTAGTTATGCAAATAAACGTGCAAATATGTACATGCCAGACGAATACCTTGAATAACTTGACTGATATTTACGCGCATAAAAATAAAAAATTAAATAAGTTAATGATACATAAATTAAATACGTAAATTAAATACGTAAATTAAATACGTATCACGTACATATGAAAACGAAAAGAAGACAGATACATCTGTTCTCATTGAATTATTTAATTTAATAATGGTGTAAACTAGTTTGATAATAAGATAGGTGATACACACTTTTATAAACTTGTTTAAAAGGAAAAATGGTCAGAGTTGTATAAGTGATGGTTAAAGGTCTTCCATCGAAGTATAACTCCTCCATATATATTAAATGTGACGATAGTTTTTTCTTGTTAGAAGGACGCGAAATGACGTAAAACGAGGAAGACAATTTTTTCATAAATAAGACAATAATTAAATCTAATGTCAGGTTTTACAAATAAGAGAGAAATGTCTTTTTTCTTATATGTTCATTTTCTTGCTTGACGAATAGTCGTGAAAGTCCAACTGACCAAGAATTTATTCAATTCATTTGCAATCGTCCAACGAAAATATTTCAAGGTAGTGAGTCATATCTTCAAATATTCTTCATCATTATTATTATTATTTTATATTTAATACATCAAATAAATCCCTTTTGGTTACATTTTTCAAATACTTGCTAATGTTTAAGAATTTTTGTTTAACTACGAGGTTTACTTACAATTGGTATTTCTTGGAATATGCGGTGAATGTAATCCCTGTGACTTTCACTTTTAAACCTAAACGCGTGATTATGAACGAACACTACAAATAAATATTATGATACTAGTTTTTAATAATTGAAACTAATTTTTTTTTTTTCTTACAATAAGGTAACTTATGGCTATTCGGTTATTAAAAAATAAGAAAGTTTTATGAGAAAAGAAAAAATTATGCACTTCTTGCGCATTACTGGTTCTAAATGACTGTGAATAATATATTTTAAAACAAAATGTATATATATAAATACAGAGTGCAGCAGAGGAACGAATGATTACAAAAATTGATTTTCCCAAACATCAAGTTGGTAGGGATAATCCGACTATCTATACTGTTTCCAGCATCATAGCATTTAATAAGTATGAAACATTGGACCAGTGTGTAACTTTTGTTTGTGATAATTAAGTTTAAAAGTTATTGAAGTTTTGTAATTGTTCATGTTTCTGCAGTACAATTTGTACACATATACATACTTTAATAAGTATTAAATTATAATGATACAATAAATAGGAGATTCAGTGCAAAAATAATAAATATATGTGTTAAATTTTTTTTTTTTATATATACGTTCATTAATATAGCATTTATCAAATTAATTTAATGTTTAATAAGGAAAAGCAGTAATTATATTAACTTTTTGATTTGACTTGAAAATTTAATAGATAGCGTATTCCTTTGTATTCAATTCTTGCAATGGAAACAATATCAACTCTGCCTAATAGTACATCTATTGAGATGGATGTTAATCGACATAAAGATGTTGAGAAAAATCATCATTGCGTGAAAATTCTTGTGGAGACTGCTCGTACACCGCGTTACAACGCATTTGGTAGGATTTATTTTCTCTAAATATTCTATCAGAGTATTCACTTAAAGCATACAGTATTTATTGTTTTAGTATTAGTCATGCATGTTGTGTGTAAAACAAAGTCTTCTATTTAAATAAGCAAATGTATCTGTGACACATTAATTTCTATTTAGATTTTAGCATTACACATTTGTTATAGTAATTAATGTGAAAAATAAGTTCTAGACTCTATGATAGTAATCTTTTCTCCGTGACATGGTAGCGAACATGATAAGGAGGTTACAAAAGCGAACGGTTTTGACAATTTAGCTAATCAATTCTTAAAGCAAAATACATAATAGCTTATCTTTTATCCTCTGTTGTATAAAACAAAATTGATAAGAGGTTTCTATATACATATTATCATATGAACTAGCATAAAAATGCTTCATTATCGCCGTTACTTTGAATATTAAATTACTGTTTTATGCATGTTATTGTTTACTATAGATTAATCCCCATTATTCATTATTTATCAAAACTAATTTTATTTAAGATTTAAAATAAATCAAAATGTTTTCTCAATTTGAATATTACTGTAATCGTTACCTGGTATTTTGAAATCAGTAGATCTTTTTATCTTACGGAAATATCTTCGATCTTTCGTAATCCTTAATATTTTAACTTTTATTTTTCATCTTCCATTAATTTCTTCTTAATTATTCTGTTACTTGACCTTATTTTAATCTAACTCATTAGTAATTTTTATAGATTACTGTTATTAATATTATTATTCATATGTTAAAAATTATCAATACAAATATTATTATTTATTATTCTTCTAATATTTATCTTCTATATTAATAAATTGACTCACTTTCTCTTTCATATTTATGTTTAAACATACATACACACATATGCAGTAAAAATAACTCGATAAGATGACGTTTCTATTTTCCAATATCTTTTTTCGACGGTATGTAATTAAATGCAAAAAATCGTACGATAAGTTAAGAATAGAGAGTAATTATAAATATTGGGATAGATTAAGGAACGTAGAAAAGAAATTATTGTATATATTTGGAAGAATCAATTAAATGTAAAAATGAAGGTTATAAGACAGGATTAAACAATGATGATCTCGACACCTAGCGGCGAACAACGGTAAGTTCTGTCAACTGAGATAAAATGAAAGTAAATGAGCGAGACAAAGATATAATATATATATAAACAGATAGATGAGTAGAAAAGGACATAGTAAATAAAAAAGGTGAGAGAGAGAGAGAGAGAGAGAGACAGAGAGAGGCAAAGGCTGGAGTGGTAGGAGAATTATAAACAGTAGATATATTACAGAAATATCTTTCAGTTTGCGTTAGCTGAGATTGAGAAAAGCGTAGAGAGAGAAATAAGCGGAAATAGAAAAAAAAAAAGCTAAAGAAAGAACGTAGTACAACGATTTTGTGTAGTATATCCCAGTTATTTTTTCAGTTGCGTTGTAACCTTGGATAAAGTGGTTTTATCGATAATTGAGTAGTTTTTCGTTTCTCTGTCATCGAACACATCATTGGATATTTCTTTTTTACAATTTTATAGAAAATATTTAATTCTAGTTCAATCATTATTATGGGTAAGTGTTAGGTTATTTTTCAAATAAATTTTATAATTAATTTCAATCATTTTCTTTTTTCGGATTTTGTTTTCTTTTTTTTTTTTATATCCCGATTTATCTGTTCTTATGAGAATGATAAGATTTTTATTCACATAATATTTTTTCCATAATATTTTTTTATTTAAACTACGTATAAATTATGTATTGTGACAGTTTTAAATAATCAATTAGATAATGGAAAGAATTTGTTTTTTCGAGAGGAGTTTAATAAGGTGCCGAAAAAAGATTTTTAAAAATTTATTTATTTATTTATATATAGTAAATTGACTTGGCTTTTTTTCTTTTTATTTCTTTTTCATTTTTATTATATTATAAAATTCTCTTATATAAGAACAGGTTTTTAGCTCATCTCATCTCATATATTACAATTTAACTATCTAAAATTTAAATGAATATAAAAAAATGTTCACATATGACTCATATTATAATTTTATCTCTATCTCTTCCTGTATGTATCAAGTTTATCTAGAAGAATATATGTCAAAAATGTTCCAAAAAATGGGAGATACTTTTAAGGGAATTTTACATTAAAAGTTAATTAGCCATATCTATTCTTTTTCATAATCATTATTGAATTTTTAATGTCATTCATAATAAGTGTTTATTATTGTTCTCTAAATTGTAGTAATTATAATGTCATTACTTGTCACTATCTATTTTTAGCTTGAAGAAGATGAAAAAGCAAATCGTGTTAAAAGACAAGTTGTTTTTTTTTAATTAATGAATTTTTAACGCAAAGTACATTATAATTTATTTATATTCCTCCTGTATTTGCTATAAATTTGATACCAAATTTTTACAAAAGCAATATTTTTGTGATTTTACATTTTATTTACATCTTACAGTCTATCCTTATATTTTGTACTGACTTTTGATTTAATTTCTTAATTGTGACTTGAATGAAATAATTTTTTTACAAAATTCGATTCTCTTCAATAAAAGTCTGAATAAGTATAATTTATTGATTGATCATCATTCCTCCGTTTATGTTATTGCAATCTACGTATGACGAATCATTCCTGATGGCTATCAAACTTTTCATTGACAATTAGAATCAAAGTACAAAGTTTAAGATAAAGCTTACGTATCTTTTTTTTTATGTTTTAGCTCAAATAAATGGAAAAATTATGGCAGCCAATTACGCCGATGTAAGTATATTTTTAACTTAATATCTTTGTAACAATTTTTACTTCGATATTAACTAAAGAAGATATAATAAAAGATTTTTGTTTATGTATCGATAAGAATATTATATAATTTTAACGTAATATTCAATTCCTTTAAAAAATCTTTTTCAGATCGTACAAAGCACACGGGATACATTTTTTAGCGGTAAAACAAGGCCATTGGAATGGAGAATAAAGCAATTAAAACAAATGATTAAAATGTTAGAGGAGCACATGCCTAAATTTATATCAGCGCTGGCAACAGATTTAGGACGGGTAAAAATTAATAATATTATTCGTTGCTCATTCTAGTGTTATTTATTTCTAGTCATATATTCGTTTGTTTTTTTTTTCAGAATAAATTTGAGTCTCTGCTTTTAGAACTTAATTATACTATAGAAGAAGTTAAGTGCATGATTAATAACATTAAGAATTGGGCTGCTCCAGAAAAGGTATTAAAGAAGAATTTATTTATTATTTAAATATGTTACAAAAAAAATTATATATATATCTAAAAAAAAATACTCGTTTTTTAGCCTTCTAAAGCAATAATGAATTTGCTCGATGGCGTTGAAATACAAAAAGATCCTTATGGTGTTGTCCTTATCATAGGAGCATGGAATTATCCAGTACAATTGGTCTTGGCACCTTTGATTGGAGCTATAGCGGCTGGAAATTGTGTTATTATTAAACCCTCGGAAATTGCAGAAGCTACTGCTACTCTTCTCGCAGAAATGATTCCAAAATATTTAGATACAGTGCGTATTGAATATTTATTTTAAGGGGAGTTTTTTCTTTTTTTACTATACATTTATTTACATTTCAAATAGGAGTGTTATCGCGTTATATTAGGAAATGTAGCAGACACAACTGAACTACTTAAACAAAGATTTGATTATATATTTTATACCGGCTCTACTAACGTTGGTAAAATAGTTCGTGAAGCATCTAACAAATACTTGACGCCTGTTACCTTAGAATTAGGTGGAAAAAGGTACGATCGTAAAGTACAATATTAAATTTAATTGATAAAATTTTGAGTTTATATTAAATATTTTTTGTATATATTTCAATTTCATATAATATTATTTTTTTAGTCCTGTTTACATAGATAACTCGGCAGACATACCTATAACCACAAGGAGAATATTATGGGGGAAGTTAATAAATGTTGGACAAACTTGTATCGCACCCGACTACGTATTGTGTTCCACAGAAATCCAAAATAAATTTATAGAAGAAGCTAGAAAGGTCTTGAAAGAGTGGTATGGAGATAATCCTAAAGAAAGTACTTCTTTTGGTCGTATTATTAATGAAAATCATATGCAGTAAGTATATATGTATTTGAAATCGATTGATTTTGTAAGTTCTACTAAGTAAATTATATTATATTCTACATAGGCGTTTGAAGAATTATTTATCAGGCAATGGAAAAATAGCAATAGGTGGTGACTATGATCTCGTAGAAAAGTATGTTTCCCCAACAATACTTGTCGATGTAAAGCCCACTGATCCAGTTATGCAAGATGAAATTTTTGGACCGATTTTGCCAATCATTAATATTGATAATGCTTACGAAGCTATTCGTTTTATTAATAGTCGGTAAGTATTAAGCACATAATAATATAGGGACTTTTCAAAAAATACCTTTAAGAAGAGTATCTTTATTACTTGGAAAGTAATTCGCTTAGGACAATATTTATCTATTTTAATTGCATAAACTATAGAGTGCAACCTTTCATAAATACGATTACATCTACAAACATATATTATATTCCTTTGACAACAATGCACAATGACCATTTTTTAATACTTAGCCATATCCCACTTGTACTATACATCTTTTCCAAGGACAAAGGAGTTCGAAATTTAATTATAAATCAAACTAATAGTGGATCAGTATGCGTCAACGATACAATATTGCAATATAGTGGTGAGTCAGGTTATTAGGTAGTAGATGTATGATAAATCTTGAATTACTCTTTGCTTTTTTGCTTAGGAATGCCTAGTGAGATTACTGTTATAAGAATATACATAAAGTTATATCTAACTTTATTGCTTGATATATTATAATAACTTCTTGTTTTCGATTATCCGAATTATAAATATTCTTGCGAGTAAAATAATTAAATAATTTCTTTGTCTTTTCAACTGCTCGGATTCTTTGTTTAGAAATACAAATAAAATTATTTATTAATATTCTATTAACAAAAAAGCATCGTATAGAATATTAATTCGTATCATCGAAAATGTAATTGATTTATTTCAAGTCTTCGAATTAAATAAGTTGTTTGAATAATTAAACTGAAGAAAAGTGTATTCATTAGAAATTTTTTATATTTGCAAGAAAACTATGGCAATTTCGCATATCGTACTTTTTTCACTTTAAAGAGAATTTCAACAAATTATTCCTTGTAAATTTTTTACCAAAAACTATTTTTATTTTTCGGATTTTTTCACATTTTGATTTTTAATGCAAAAATCTCGCATTTCTCGGAATACGCATAGTGCGCATCTTAATGTAGACCACTTTCCGGATCATTTAAAATTTTTTGCTGTTAGGTCGGAGCAACATCCTCTCAAAGTGCTAGATTGACTGGACTATAATATATTTATCCGTTTTCATTAATTTTTTATTTTCACAACTTATTTTATTAATGCCATAAATGGTTGTAAATATTTCTAGTATTTGAAATGTAATATTTTTATAATGAAATTTGGTGAAGGGTTTAATTTTGTTGCATATATTGATTATTGCATGAATAGGAGAAGGAATATAGAAATGATGTATATATATATGTATCTAATGTAGATATTATATTATTGTAGGTATATTTTTATGATTTCGATACCATAATATTGATTATTTTAATAAAATATGATATTGAAAAGATAAAAGAAAATAGAAGTTTTAATCTGTGTAGTGTAAAAAATTAATATTAACATATTAATATTTTAAACATATGTTATTATGCGTGTATATTTATATAGAGCTATTATAACAGATTTATTTGTTTATATTTATACATATATATATATGTATATATAGCTTTTTTTATCATATATGATACAGGGAGAAGCCACTAGCATTGTATATGTTTAGCACAAATAAGGAAAATATATCTATGGTTCTTTCCAATACTTCTAGTGGTGATGTTTGTATTAATGAAACAATGTTTCATGCAGCAGGTATTTATTTAACGTTATGTATAAATCACTTATATATATTATATATCTGAATATAAAGGAAATATATAAAAAGTATTTCTAAATATGTAAGAATAATTTCAGAGGCAGTGTTTCGGGATGCTTAAAATAAAAAAACAAGTTCAAACAATCATATGCCTAATATCATCTGGTTTTCGAATTATAGTTGCTTTTTGTTTTTCGGTAATTCAACAACATTTGGTATTTTCAAACAGTTTCTATAAAAATTATGTAACAACCTGTATAATAAAAAACCGGCTATAATTCGGAAACAAGATCGTATGATTATATGAACTTTTTTTTTCTTATTTTAATAAATTGAAATCATCCCTGAAATTATGCCCACATATTTTGAACAATATCCTTTGTATATTTAGATAAAATTTTCTGTTTAATTCAAAAATTAAATCAGACAATTGTCTTGTGCGTTAAAAAATATTTTCATTAGATTAAGATACCATTACTAATTTTGCTTTCTATGATGAGAAATATTTATACAGGATGTTTGAGCTTTTTCCAATCAAATGGTATCAGCATATTTTATGCATGGAAATAAAGAAAAAATGTTACCTAAATATAGGTCATTTAAAACTTTATTAACAAGTTCTGATATAAATTGTAAATATTTACATTTATACTGGGCTGTCCATATTTAATAAGACTGTCTTTAAATTTCTAGTCAATTATGTTTACATTTTGCTACGCTTATTTATGATGTTTATTATTTAATTTTATTTGTGTAAGAGAGTATCAACGCAGATTTCTTGGCAGAAGAGTACTGCATCGCTTAGTGTTTTCGAATGTGCATGCATAATTATGTGGAACAGGCTAATTTCATCTAGTGTTGGGATTGCATTCGTTCAGGCAGTTGGTAATTCGAACAAGAAATTAGATGATTTACAATTTGTGTTGTAACTTGAATATTATTGATAAACCTCAGACATCCTATATATCTCATGTTGCATTGCATTTAAACTATGGCTATACATGATACATTTTAACGAATATTTTCTATTGCATGTATTATTATTATTTAAAAGTTATTTTACTTATAATACGCATCTGCAGTTATATAGACAATTTAATATTATTTATAATAATTATTATTTATTGTCGTTTTATACTTCACTAATTTTAAATATTAATTTTCTTTTTAGTTGATACATTACCGTTCGGTGGAGTCGGTAATTCAGGCATGGGTGCTTATCATGGAAAATATAGTTTTGATACATTCGTCCATTACAAAGGATGTCTTATTAAAAATTTCAACATTATTGGGGAAAAGTTGGGATCGTAAGATACAGATTTTATTTAATAACATAAATTATTTATTTTTAACACTATCTATCATTCATGATTGATTATTTTTGATTACATTTGATAGATAAAGTATTTGAACAAAAATATATTGATTTATATATG
Source organism: Mischocyttarus mexicanus (assembly GCA_023678845.1). NCBI lineage: Eukaryota > Metazoa > Arthropoda > Insecta > Hymenoptera > Vespidae > Mischocyttarus > Mischocyttarus mexicanus. The sequence goes on along the minus strand of JACGTP010000211.1, from coordinate 26,015 downwards.
TAATATATCATTTGCAGAAGCCGCTATCCACCTTATACTCAGAGCAAATGATATATTACATATATAAATCAATATATTTTTGTTCAAATACTTTATCTATCAAATGTAATCAAAAATATATTGATTTATATATGTAATATATCATTTGCAGAAGCCGCTATCCACCTTATACTCAGAGCAAATATAATTTCATGCAATTTATGGTGAAAAAAAAGGCCCGATTTACCAGGAATAAAGTATTTGCCGCATTTAATAATGTTTGGACTAGGTGTACTCGTTACTTTTGGTGTCAAAGCTGCTCTTAAGGTACAAAAGACAGCTCACGCTTAATTACTTTTTATTATACGTTTACACGCAATATGCATTGTTGACTAAAACTAAACACTAAATATTTATACACTTAATATATATATATGTTGATTTCTTAATTATTTAATCATATGTCAGCGACGCTTGTCAACGATAATCACTTTATTATTTGTTGAGAATACATTGCTTAATCTTACATTAAAATTAAATCAAATATAGCAATGAATGTTCACACACAAAGTATTTATATCCAATAGAGTTAGTGGTTAGTTCTATATCTGTTAATGTATGTACAAAGTATCTTACAGATCTATACAATCCAATTATTTTCTTTATTATTGGTTTCTGTTACATTTCTTGTGTTTTTTGTCTTTATTTTATTTAACTATTTTATTTATTATTGTGTTTTCTTTATTTTCTTTTAAATTTAATATTCAAAACACGCACTGCAGTAGTTCACATACAGCTATAAGTATATTAACACATTTTGTGTACACATGTCAGACATATTTATTTAATGTGTCAAAACACCAAATGAACTGAACGATAAGTTGAGCAGTAATAGTTTGGCACGGAAGGTGTTTAATGAAATGTACTGTATTTATTTATACGCACAATGTTATTTTATATTATTATATGAAAATTTTATAAATGAAAAAATTAGTTATTGTAATCTTTTCAGGTAATAAACGTTGTAATTATTGAAAGGTCAAGTGAATAAGTAATAGGTCGATACCACCCTAAAAGAAAAAACCAAAATTTTCTTCATAACTTTGAGGTTATATATTTTTTATGCGTTATGCTAAACGCAGCCCAGGAAACTCGACGTTAAATAATTAAAATTCACATCGTTTAAATGTATTTTTCAAAATATTAGAGGAGCATTACTTTATTGTTTTATAACGTCTAACATTGGTCGGAATATATAATTCTAAATATACGTCTGCGTATAATAAAATTTCTTTTTTTTTTATAGCAGCATTTATATAATTTAAAAAAAATTTATATAATTTTTCAAAATTATTCTAACATTAAGAAAAATTATTTTTTCTGTATGTCTCATCATCCGTTTTTTTTAACTTTTTAAATTATTTATTTCAGTATTTAGGAAAGCAACCAGCATCATTGTAAAATCACAAATTTAACACTATTATTGAAATTATTTAATGAAAACATATACTTAATAAGATACGTAATATTTGCAGGATTTCTCTGATGAAGACCAGCTGTAACAGTACTAAACGGATCCTTGTACTAAACATACCGAAGTATACTTTAGTCGACAAAAAAAGTTTTACTTAATGCTATATTTTATAACTAAAATATTAAATAGGACACTGCAAACTGTTACACGTTACTAAGTTAAATAAACGCGTTTTATATTTGTACAAACTTAAAATTAGGAGGCTGTGCGCATTTTTTTTTTCTTTTTCAATCTTTTTTTTTTATATCGTAACAAATGTATAACGTGCCTTAATGAGAAACTGTAGAAGGATTAATTATATTGAAAAATGATTAGGAAAAGAAATGAGATATTAGATTATTAGCGCATTTATAATATGGGACACAAGTTAATATAATACATAGTATTACATTCTGCCATAATGTAAAACAAAATATTTATCATTATTTTATATTTTTGGTGTATGTTAAAATATGTGATATTATATTTTAAAAAGATAGTAATTTTGATTAATATAATATTTCTATTTCATAAAACCCCAATCATCGATCATTCAAATAATATTTCTTAATAAAGGTAAGAAGGTCAGTCTAAATTATTAATTAATTTTTGTTTTATTACGTAAAATTGTTATATATACAAAATTTAGATTTTTATTAATAGAAAAAGGAGCAAAGCTGATTTTGAAACTTTTCATTAAATAACGCTATATTTTGAAATAACAATATATTACTATTATATTATATTAACAATAAATAAAAATTAGAGTTAAAAGAAACCGTAAAAAAAACTTCGTATATAAATTGACAAATAATTTATTGATATTAAAATTACTAAAATTAAAAAAATACTTATATGTGTAAATTTAAAAAAAAATATATCTATACATACTATATACATATATTTATTTAGACATTATATTTGTATTTGTAACATTTTAGCGTTAAAATATTTTCTTGTAATATAATACAAGATACATTTATTAACAAAATGATATACGCTTTGTTATATTTTATTTGTGTGTGTCTGTGTGTGTGGTCAACTTCTTTTATCGTACGTACATGCTGTTATTCTTCAAATAATTTTTGTTGTTTTAAATAATTTTTTGCATCATTAGCGATTAATTTACGCGAACGTGTTAAATAGTATTCGTGTTTAGCATTCGACGCACGGAATATTTTACAGTGCGGAACAAAAGTATCGGGGAGATACTAAATAAAATATTGAATCACATCTTCTGTACATAAAAAGTATGATTTTTGATTTAATTTTTATTCTAACATATATCTCTGAAAATTAAATTTAATTTTGTTTAAGCCATGGAGATTAGATTTCATTTTTAAGGAAATGAGCCTTTATACGTTGTTCGTTATTAAACACGATCAAATAATTTATTTCCAAATTTGAAATAACACGATTTTAACAAACAATTCGACTCGTATATTCAAATTTTAGATTTTTTTTTAGAGAAGACGCGTATTTTAAAAAAATAATTAAATAAAAAAATATTACAGATAATATTTGTTCTGACAGTACTTTTGTTCTGTACTGTACGTATGATGTCGTGATTTTAAAGCTATCACGTATTATTAATACTTTGTTTAACAAAGTCATAATGTATGATCTTAGGGCGAATAAATTATTATTGTTTACAGATTTTAAAGTTCCTGTTTACCTAGTACGTCATATTTACACGATCTTCTTTCGTGATTACAGCATAGCTATATTATAACATGAAATGGAGAAGACAAAATATCTCATTAAAAGTCACAGAATTAAAAGTCGACGAGCAGTTCGATCATTTTTAATCGTTCGAATTTTCGTCGAGTGTATTTAATATTTTCAAGATTATTCTTCTGTAATACTAGACTTTATTTTAATACTCTTAATTACTCTTTACTTATACCGTAATTTTATATTACTATTTTTATATTAGAATCAAAATTATTCACAAATTTGTAAGCATTCATATTGTTTATCGATTATTAATTAAATTCAATCGCATTAATTACATTCTAACGATTGATTAAAAAAAAAGAAAAAAGAATAATTAATTTAAAAAACTGCTTATATCAATCGATTTAGCATTAATTATGCGTTATCGTTTTCCAGTGTAATTTGAACTCATTGGTTTTGTAATTACGAAAGTATGAAATTCGTTAGCGTTTTTCTTGTAATATTCGCGATTTCTGGATTCGCCATTGGATCTGTGGAGGAACCCTATCCAGATGTATACGATCAAATAGATGTGGATGCGATTTTTAATAGTGAACGATTGCTTAATCAATACGTGCAATGTTTGGTTGATGAGGGCCCTTGTACCGCTGATGGACGCAGTTTAAAACGTGAGTAACATTTTTTATTGGAATTAAACAAACAAATTAATAAAAAAAAAAGGATGCAGTTTTTGTTAATTTTTATTTGTGAGTAACATTTTATTATTAATAATAATAATAATAATAACAACGAAATGCCAGGATAGACAAAAGAGTAGATTTTCTTAAACGGACAATTTTTGAGAAAGTTTTGTGATCTTTAAGAAAACAGGTTTTTTACATTTTTTAAATTTCACTCTTACTATCGTTCGTGATCCGATATTTTTAAAGATTTTACAATCAAGTTTTTACAATGCATCTTCTTTAATTTCTTTAATATATCTCTCTCTCATTTTCCCATTCGTACAATCTTTAGATTTTATTTTATGTAGAATCGAAATACAAAAAAACAATTAAATTAACATTTAATCAAATAATCGTTTTCGTTTGTTTTTCTTTTTAATTACAGAAATACTTCCCGAAATTTTGGTTACACGATGCGCGAGGTGTAATGAATTCCAAAAGAAAATAGCTTTAAAGATATTCCAGATGAGAGCAAAAAAACCTGGCCTGTGGGCTAAGATTCAAAAAAAATACGATCCTGGTAATAATTACTTTCCTAATTTGGAAGAATATCTTAAGAAAGATTAAATATTTTATTATCCTTATCATTGTTCGAAAATTGTATATAATGAAACATGAGAATATAAAATCCTCTTATTTCTATTTTTATTTTACAACCTAACATTAAGAAAAGAAAAGGAAAGGAAAGAAAAAACGATATGTAACCATTACAACGGTCGAATAACTAACAAATAAATTTGAAAATTCCTTAATTTACTTTTTTATTTTCAGTATTATTCACATAACAAGGAACGTTAAAAAAAATATGTAAATATATGCACACATGTCTTATAGGCCCCTTCTCCAATGCCTCCCTCCCCCCTCCCTCCTGGCCCTCCCCAACCTACGGTCTTTCGATTTCAATCATAATCAATAATTGACTGGCTTAAATTATCAGAGAGATCTTAATTACGATTTCTTATTTAGATGTTCGTTGATGGCCATTGACAATACAGTCTTCCAAGTTTCTTTATCGTTTTCCTCGAACCAAGTAATCACCTTGTCGAAGATAATTTTTTGTTTTACCGTACACTTGGCACATTTGGTCACCAAAACTTCCGGTAATACGTCTGCAGCAAACACAAAAGGTGTCATATATTATCGAACACAATTTAAATGCGTATTCAGTCAAAGACGATTTTAACAAGTTTCAACGGGGAAGTTAGTACCGTTGAAGTTTTTCGTTTGGATAGAACGTAAATTATAATAAATAAGAAAAAATGAATATAAAAAAAAAGAAAAAAGAAAAAAAAAAAGAAAGATAATTAATTTTAGTTTTGAAGAATTGATCCAGTATATTTGAACGTTGTGTTAAAATGAAAATAAACTTTGTAAAAATAGATTTTATTTTTGATATTTAAAATGTCAAGATGGTGGGTTTACCTTTTAAGAACTTCGCTTCCGGTGTCAAACACGCTGCAGTTCCCATATAACATTTAATATATTGAGTACGTAAACGAGGTGTATTTAAAATCATGTCCACATCGATGTCGTCGTATTTCGTCGTATATTTCGTATCGTCCGATAACACTGAACAAATTGTTGCGAATAGGATCGTCGCAAATAAAAGTATCATATATCGCGACATTGTGATTTTTCTTTGAAATTTAATTTCTTAGATTCGCAATAGTAGACGACGTTCGTTTGAAACAAAAAGAATAAACGAAGGAAAATGTTGAAAAAAAAAATTATACCTTAATAAATAAATAAATAAATATAAAAGTAAATTACTTTTCACGTTTCTACGCGTATTCTTTTCTTTTGTATTAATCGTTTCTTATTGTAATATCCACCGAGGGGATCTCTGAATTGATTCTGAATGCTTAGGTATACTGTCTTCCGTATATATAGCTTCTGTGAGAATACATGTATGCATATGTATTCACTTTATAACTATCTATGGCTACAAGATCATCTGGTTATTGGCTGATTATTTTTGAAGGACGTAGGTGAAAAAAACGGAAGCTGGAAGGAAACTAAAAGATTGTCATCATACTGCTTATCGAATAAACATTTTTCTTTATTTCATTTCATTTTTAATTTAAATATCATATTTCCATTTTTATTGTATTTATTCTTATCTTATTTGAAGGAAATTATGTTTTTTTTTCTCTCTCGATCTTTTCTCTACGTTATTACGATAGGATATTTATTTTTTTTTACAATTAGATAAAATTATTTATTTGTTTTTTTATATTATTAGACTTGTCAAGTACGAAATGGAGCAAATTTCAATTCAATTTTTCACACTTGATAACCTAATTATCTTCTTGTTAAAATAAAAAAAAATCTTTTTTTTCTTTTTTGAGAAATATAAAAATGGCGTGCTTGTTGAAGGAGCTGAAGGAATTTTTTGTTTACAAATTTTTACGAAATAAATTTTGGTTTTATATTTAATACATTTATTTTTACTTTGATTTAAAAAAAAAAAAGAAGAAAATATATTTTATTTATAGGTAAGCATCCCAGTCATATTATATTATTATTATTATATGTTTATTTTTTATATTTAACTCGTAAAAAATAAAACTATACTCATATATCGTTTATTTTCAAAACTTATGAGTTTAGTTTCTTGGCATCTTCCATGAATTTTTTAATAAGTGCGGTCCATTCCTCAGGACGATTGTCGTTATACCAAATGGCCAACTTTTCAAAATTTGCTTTTTGAACTTCCGTACATCTCCTACATTTAGTTACGATTGCTTCCGGGAAATTTTCTGCGAAAGAAAAAAAAAACATATCAATGTCATTGATGTCTATTAATGGGGGTATTCTGGCTTATAAATTCGAAAAAAATCGATTTTTTGTTTGTTTGCATATTTTCATAGTTTAGACATTTAAGAATATGCTCTAAAAAGGATCTTTCAAAATTTCGATTATTTAACGAGTTATGGCCATTTTAGTGAGTACAATCGTGTCAGGCAGGGCTCGCCATTTTTTTGAGAACTCCTACTTCAATAGCCTGTAACTTTTTTAATTTTTAATTTTTTAACTTGATTTTTCTTTTATATTCTTAAAACATTAATAAATATGTGGTAAAACTATAGCTAGTAAAAATATTTTATGGTTTCTTTTTAAATCTTTTTAATATTATCGACATGTATCGAACATACACGAAGGTCAAAAAAAAATCTAACGACGAAATGGCAACGTTCGATTGGCGACACTGGCCGAGAAGCGACGAAGAGTACCGAACGTAAACAAAACATTGAACGTTAAATTAAGCCGGTAGTTAAGGAATGTTTTTCTATGTGTATTTCATATTTAACGAATTTCCTAGAAGTCACCGTGAGATAGAAACAGTACCGACGTTGAGCTCGTTTGAATCGAACGTACACCTTTGTCTATCTTCCTCTCAATACATTCAGTACGTATAAAATTATTACTATTTTTTTGTACAGCTGACCTATTTTTCTTACCAGTGACCTATTTTTGAATAGCTGTTTTTTATTTCTAGTAATTGATTTTTATTTTAATTTCTTTATATTTAGATAATTAATATGTACATGTACGAATATATATATTTTAATATCTTTTTATTTAATATGTTTTTAGATAAATACCACGAACTGGATGTCGTTACTAGCCCGAAAAATTTATTAAAAAATGTCTTAATAACTTTCATTCTTTTCAAATAAATATTCTGTTAGATTTAGACGTGTATGTGCACTCACATGCGCTTAGAATAAAATCTTCTACAAGTAGCGCATGTGTAACGAGGATAATATTCGAGATTAATAGAATTTATCTCCTCCGATAAACGTGTAAACAACTTTCGAAAATAAAACTGTCATAAACGATATCGAGCCAGTTTAACAATGGATTTCGAATAGGATATACATTAAATTTATATTCTAAGCTTATAGATTATAATATACATTTCCTTTAATAATTTAACAATTATTTCAAATCAATCAACTACTCTAATGCGACCATACCGGTGAAAATGATAAAAATCAATCGTTTGTATAAAGAACAAATTCAAAATTAAGTTCAATCTGAATGTGTCGTCGATTGAAAAACATTTCATTCGCGCAAAACGTATTTTAAATTCATTTAATAAATATATTTCTTTTCTTATTTTTTTGTTTATAGATTTCATTGATTGTAGAAGTTATTAATTACGATGCTAAGAGTATGCAAATCATAATCATTTGTAGAAGTAATAAAGTTGAGATATTTACTAGTTGTTTTATAAGTTTTTTTTTTCTTCATTTAATCGGCAGTTGTTTTTATTAAAAAACGATTTATTCTGTATTATTTAGTTTGTATGACATAAACTTCGATAAAAATGTTTAAATAAGATTTTATTTATTTTAAATGATTATTAACTTTTGTAATAATATCATCCTCGGTCTTGTAAATTTTGAAATTCTGATGATGCTAATGTGTATCAATCAAAATTAACATTTAATTACATATTCACAAACGTGAAAAATATATTTAAAAAAGTTTCAACGAGATATATAAAATAATGAAGGTAATTGAGTTTAATGAGTTAAAATATAAAACGTGCATTTAGATTATCCCCGATATAAAAATTACTATAATCGTCTAATTAGAAATTATTATTACAAACTATTTTCTTCTAATAATATTTCATAATAAATAAAATAATATAAAATCAAAAGAGGTGATTAAAATTTGTTAAGATAGATTGTCCAATGAAAAAGATATTATTTATAAATAAGAAATATAAAACTGCCAAGTATTTTAAGAGATTAATAATATTAAAATATTAGAATTAGAAAAATTAGAAAAACAATGAAAAAGAAATGAAGCTAACCTTTGAAATATATCGCATCCGGGGTAACGCATGGTCCAGTATTCATGAAACAATCGTAGTATTGGTTCCTCAAACGATCGTTGTTAACGATTTCCATGGGATCAATGTAATCATATTTGTCAGAATAAAGTTCCTCGTCTGCTGTGACAAATGCTAAAATTGCCAACAGGGAGACCAACGAAACGTATCGGAGTAATTTCATTTTTGTAACTTTCTTGAATAATAGATAATATCAAACTGACCAAGAAGTTTCGTCTATGTGCTTTTATAGATCTCACTAATTTATACGTGCCATCTTGTCACTTTTGTTTACGTGAAAAATAACATGTAACTGCAAATTTTATTTTAATTGTATGTTTAGTTAAACAACATAACGACTTTGTAACGTCCAACGTTACAAAGATTGACAAAAAAATTAATAAAACATCTTGGAAATGTTTTAAATGACAAATGACAAATACTCCTCACGATTCAAGTACAATCGTATTTTATTTATTGGCGATACAAAATCGTTATTAGTAATGTTTCGTAACAAGGTTTCTTCAAAATTTCCAATTAGCTATTCCCTATATTCGAGCTAAAATTCTCACGATCCTGAGAGTGTAGAATCTGTATTACTATTTCCTCTTTCACTATCATAAACTCGTAGAAATACTTTACGCGTAGTGCTGTCGAATTGGTTTGGAATAAATTTTCGATCGTTAAAATGTGTTCAAGAAGATTTGTATTTTGCTGAAATTTTTTTGGGAGATCCGTCAGAGTTTTAAAACAATCATAATTGTTTTAATAAGTATGCAGCGTGCATTATTTATCGTTGACATATCTTAAAGGTCAAGTTTAACGAGTACAATAAATGTTACACGTGGCATGGAACGTGTTAGTTTTTCGTACTTAATTAAAAAAAAAATTAACGTGACTCATTTCATCTTCGTTTTTATTATTTTTCCTTTTTCTTATTATACTATAATATATTTTTCTCAAATACTTCAATTAAAAATTGTTTTTACCCCGATATTATTCAAGAAAATAACATATTATTAGTGGAATTCGTGTTTGACGTTTTTTATTTGTCAGCAATTTGAAAAATTATACCTCTACTAGTTACACCTGTATCACACGGTTAACAAAAGAAATAAGAAATAAGAAATAAGAAATAAGAAATAAGAAATAATAAATAATAAATAAGAAATAAGAAATAAGAAATAAGAAATAAGAAATAAGCAATAAGCAATAAGCAATAAGCAATAAGCAATAAGCAATAAGCAAATAGGAGATTGTAGAATTGGTACAAGTAGCGCTTATCTGATGTTAATTTCTATTTAACGTCAATTAAAATCTCGTTTCTATCAATCGAATAGAAAGTGTTCGAAGAAATATGTTAAGGTTGATCGGAAGGACAGCGCAGATATTTCAAATATTCTTCCGTGTTTCCTTTTTTGTCCTTTCCTTTTTTTCCTTTTTTTGTTTTTTTTTTCAATACAATGACAGAGCCGAACGTAACTCACCATAAATCATCGATCGTCGACTATCATTTTATTATTTATTATTTACAACTAATACTAGGAAGTGGTATGCGAAATACCGAGTGGATTGAAATGAAAGGGTTACTTAATTTCTTATCGTAGGAATAACGTAAACGCTACTTTAACCTCGATAATGAGAAAATGATAGATGGTTTCTTTATGGAAATGGATCGGTCATTAAATTGGAATTCCTATTTTCGCAATATCACAAATGTCTGACATTAAGATAATGTTAACTTTCGTTTAACATCTTCTGGAGAAGCTCGTAGTTTATTCCTTGATTTACAATGACAAGACCAAGAAATCGGTCAAGTGCTTTTTCCTTTTTGATTAACAATACTTGTTCCTGTGTAAGAAGTTTCGTCAAATTTCTTTGAAAGAAGTTTCTTTTGTTCGGCCTCGTGATCGATCCAAGGATAAGAATTGCATTTAATTATAATCTAGTTTCAAAACTCGCATTAAATTACAAAGAGGATGAATTTTTATTAGTGAGTTACGTTGTACCCGATAATTAGGAAAAAAAAAGTTTTTATTACTTGGTAATAATAGAAATCGTTCGTTCTTTGTTGTAGGTTTTCTCTTTTCTTTCGATAGATTCAACAATAATAATAATAATAATAAGATTTATAACGTTCGTAACTATCTATACGTGGACTATTAGAAAATAAAATAAGGAAATGATCTTTGGAGTTCTCACTATTAGCATAATTGCGTTCGCATGGACGACAACGGTTAAGGCGAATATTGCTGTTTCATTTGCGAAGGAATACTTTTTGGGAAAATATATTCAGTACTTGGTCGTTTTTGGATGTTGGAGCTCTTTCGGTTTACTTACAGTTTCTTTCTTTTTTTTTTTCTTTGTCATATAATAATACCGCGTCAATTAAAGTAACTAGTTCTAAACCAAATATTTTTCTTCTTATTTAGATAAAATGGATTTTTTTTCAAAGAGATTTATTGACCAATTTAACAGTTTCTTACGCGTCTATTAAGGAAAATCTCGACATAAATAACATTCTTAGAGTTAATTATTATAAAATTGGTATTATTCTTGATATCGATTGTCCGCAAAGTCAAATCATTTTCGAACAGGTTGGTTTTTCTAATTAAACATTTTAATAAACATTGGTGAGTAAAAATCCTTAAAAATGACTAACAAAATACCTGATTGAATATGTGAGAAAACAATTTTTTAAATCTATTTCGAACTTAACCGGAGAAGGATAGGGAAAAGGAGGAGATAAAAAATATATAATTATTTCCCATCACTTATTTATTGTAAATAAAAAACGTTATATTTTAATTATTCTTGCAGTTCACTGGAAATCAGTTGCCTTACAACGAATCTTATTTTTGGCTAACGATAACCGAACAAAATGAAGTTCCAATAAATTTATTTCAAGATCTACCACTTTCAATAGCAACTGAAATTACGGTGGCATTACGAGAAAACAATAGTTATACTCTTTACGATGTTTACAATTTTAGTCATCGACATGGAGGTAGGCTCAATGTCACTTACATGGGTTACTGGACTTTCAGCGATGGATTGAGAAACGAATTAACCCAATACAAGTACAAGCGTCGTCAAAATTTTCACAAACTTGCCTTGAACGTTTCTATTCACGTGAGTTAGAAATAATTTAATGGGGGAGAAGAAATTTCATAGTGAAATAGTATTAGTAATAATTAAACATTTATAATTAATTTTATTTGTGAGATATTTGTTACAGGTTGATCACGATCCTACACCTGATTTTCACACGTATATTTTAAATCCGATTAATCGTCACGTGGATACAATGATGCGTTATAATTATGCCTTGATCGTACAATTAATGGATTATTATAATATTACGTAAATTTTCATTAACACGAAAAATTTTCAATATCATTTATTTAAAATAAATTAGAGAGAAAATTGTATTCTACCGTGTTTCAATCTTTCATGTTTTGTTATTTTTTTGAACAGTATGAATCTAAGCAAAGGAACAACCTGGGGTTATTTTAACAATGGCACCTGGAATGGTATCATTGGGGACATGCTACGTGGGATAGTAGACATAAGTGCTACTCCTTATTTATTTAAAGCAGCAAGGATGGATGTATGCGATTACACGGTGCAGTCTTACATAGCAAGGTAACAACTATTGGATCGGTTAATAATAGTTATAAAATGTATCTCATAATTTATATTTAAATTAAAAACACTAGTACCTATTTTTTTTATTTTAGTATTTAATATTTTATATCTAAATAAATAACACACTCTCTCCTATATATATTACTTCATTTAAATAAAAATAAATTCTAGATCGCAGGATCGTTTTTTTACTAAAAGCGCAGTAACCATTTTATATTTACCCAATAAATTAATAATATACTTTAGAATATTAAAACAACAACAACAATTATAATAATAATAATAATAATAATACACGCAGGGCGAGTATAATTTTTCGTCATCCAAAAACTAGCGACGTACGTAATGTGTTTCTCATGCCATTCACGGAAGACGTTTGGTATTTGATCTTAATCGTAGCATTCATTTATTGGGTGTTATTATTACTTACGGTTAAAATCGAATTGTATTACGATAATTATCCAAAAAAATGTACTTTGGATACTAATCCTGCTTCGGAAACTGCTCTGATAACAACCGCTGCACTTTGCCAACAAGGTTTTGTAAATATTTATTACAATTTTATATCATTTTAATTGTTTAGAAGCCTCAATATTATTTCGAACTTAACCACGGTATCAAATTACATAATCAAATCTGTGGGAATCCACATTTTTCAGATTTATTTAAATTTATTAATTTATTATTTCGAATGAATTTTATTAAATAATATTAAGCAATTGTTTTTTATGCTTACACGTTGAACTGTTCGATCGAATCAAATGCATGAGTTTGTACTTTATGATGGTAAAATCTTACGGTTAAAAATTTCATTTTGATTATCTTCGTTATATAGGTTTGAGTGATGGTCCACGAATTTATTCTGGACGCATAGTATTTCTTTCATTATTTCTTTGGGGATTACTTCTAATGCAGTTTTATTCGGCCAGCGTGGTGGGGTCGTTGTTGTCGGAACCACCAAGGTTTATAAATACTCTAAAAGATTTGGCTGATAGTAGCCTTGAAGTTGGAATTGAAGACATGGCTTACAATTACGATGTTTTGGCCGTAAGCATTATTTTTATTTTCCACAACTTTTCATTTACATCATTTGATTGTATTAAAAAACTTTGAATCAGGAGGAGTCAGTTCCCAATGACCTTGATTTGGAGATATATATATATATATGACGTTAATATATGTATATATTACGTCACCGTTAGATCACCGTTTTAAGTAATATTCTTGTCTCAGTCATAAAAGTTGAATCATGGATAACCTTTTACTCATGACAATGATCGTTGTAAAATATTTCCAAGGTAAAGGTCAAGGTCTAGGTTTCCAGAACTGTTTTCCTTATTGAAAGTTTCGATCTGTAGGTTTTATTCCTAAGTTATTCTCATAATGGGTAATTAGAAATCACCGGACCCGGACGTACACGAGCTCAATCGAAAAAAAATACAAACGAGCAAGAAACGAAAGATCGAGCCTTTCTTGACTGCTGAGGAAGGTCTGAAAAAAGTGAAAAAAGGTGGCTACGCATTTCAGGTCGACGTTGCTACAGCGTATAAAATAATCGCGGTGAGTAATAAATCAATCATTTTCATTAATGAATCTAACTAGGTCTTTTTCATCCGTTTTATTTGATTACGTTGATAGGACACATTTTCACAAGACGAAATTTGCGATTTGGCGGAAATCCAATTGTTTCCGGTTGAACGCATCGCTACTGCCGTTAAAAAACATTCGCCCTTTAAGAAGATGGTTACTTACGGGTTAGTGGTCAAGTCAACTAATATTTTTAACATAAGTGGAACCTTCAGGATCCAGTATGTTATCCAAACAGTTATGTTTCGTGATAAATTAGGATACTGGAGATTCTACTGGTATTAATTTATTATTATATATAATATTTATGTTTCCTTTCTGTATGGGGTTCTCTTAACAGATTTTTAAAGCAAACACGTTAAAAAAATTGTGTATAAATTTGTCTAGAAGATAGTTTATTTTTGATTACAGATTGAGGAAAATTGTTGAGCACGGTGTGCCAGGACATTTGAGATATGTGTGGCAACCGGGACGACCTCAATGTCCTGAAAGTCACAGTGCAAAGCCGGTACCAGTTGCATTAAAAGAATTTAGTCCAGCTTTATTTTCTCTTTTAATGGGGGTAGCTCTTGCACTTTTTGTAATGTTCATTGAAATGTACGCGGAACGACGCAAACGTCGAGCTCAAATGGAATCATTCTTGGAACCATCACCCATGGAAGTATCATCGAATTTGTGCTTTTCCGATACAGATCAATTGGATTTTCAAACGATTGATCCGGAAGAAGTATCCAATTAATTGTTTGTTCCTTTCCTTGCAGTAGTTTGTGCGTTTTTAATAGCAAACAATGTATCGTAAAAAATATATTAATCACATAGAGCGATTAATTTAAATTAACGCTGTTTTAAAGATCACCATTGTTTATGTTGCATAAACGATTCGTTTTTATATATTTCTTTTTTTTTTTAATGAATTCTTCCAATTTTGGTTATTTCTTCGAATTGGAACGAATTCGTTAATTATCCATGATGTACGTGCATTATATCAAATGTTTGTATTACATAGTAACACGTTTCCATTAAAACTGAATTATCTCACGTACGATAAGCGAGGTAGTCGTAAACAGAATCTGTATTACTATGGCGTTAAAACGAAGTACATAATTTACATATAGCAGCGTTTCTTAGCTTTTCGATAACGTGGAATGTTTAGAAATGTTTTGCTCCAAAATTTGTTTTTGGAAAGTTTTCGGTTGAATATCGAATTGCGAGTTCGGTGAGGATATTTTTCATAACGGGCCTTGAATATTTAAAAAGAAAAAAAAAGAAAAATAATACGCACTAATTCAAGTTTTGTTAAGTTCTTTTTCAAAATCTTATGTTACAGATAAATTTATATAAATCGCACAATGGACAAGTTGAGAACGCAAATATGTATTAAAATGGAATGAAATTAAAGTCTGATGCAATAAAAAAAAGTCAGAGATAATTTATTTAACCGGTGAAAAAAAAAAAAAATATTCCACAAGATTGTTGTTGCTTTTTAAAGAACGATCATCGAACAAGATTAGGCATAATGGAGCTATTGAGTCAATAATATACTGACAATAAGTATTTTCTTTTCTTTTTTTTACACATTCGTAATTATAGTCAGATGATCAGATAATACATCTATCATTATTATTTTTTCAATTACGTTTTCCAAGGCTATACGCAATGTTATCTATAATTGTGATATGCTTATGGGTTACTATTGGCGGATAATACGTTATGAATTAAAACAAAAAGTTGAACAGATAATATTTTCCAATGACGAGAAATAATATGTATTAAAATAACTTACCTGAACTTACGTTTGATTTACATATTGTTTGGTTTTTTATCTTTACGAAAAAAAAAAACAAGCCAATAAATTTTAGGTCGCATTAAAAATGTTCTAATTTCGAAATGGAAAAATGGAAGTGATGTTTTTGTTTTTTGTTAAGCACGATGACGTAACGAGCATAAACGATAGACATGGAATATTTTTAAAATCATATTATTGTTTATTGAAAAAATAACATAGACAATGGCGAGCAATTTATGAAATATTAACAAAAAAATATCTCTAATTATTTAATGAACTTTTTAATAAATTTCATTAATCTTTATGAAATTGACTGATTTTTAAATATATTCCGTTTTTTGGTGTAAACAGAAAGGTCGATTGACCGAACGAATATGGAATATCAGTTTTTTCGCATAGATCGACTTTGTGATTACGTAGAAATGTTGCCAGCCCAATTTTCGTTTGAAATACTGCTAATCTTGCACCTAAATAATGAATTTAAAAAAAAGCCAAAATTATATTAATTATCTATAATAATAAGAATGGTTGGAGTTAGATCAGGATTTCTCAGAGTATGATTGACAACCTCATATGAGAATATAGATAATAATACAAAAATTCCTAAAAGAGGATTATTATTGTTCTCTGTGAAAAAATAATGAAAATATTTTTACCAATACAATTTCGTGGTCCTTTACCGAAAGGTAAATACGTTGTTTCGTTGATCAAATTATTTTCGATTAAAAATCGTTCCGGATCGAAAATATCAGGATTCGGATAAATGTCGGGATTGTGATGCATCGCAATTACGGGTATTAAAATTTTTTGATTTTTTGGTATAGTAAGTTTAGTTTTTTCGAACGTATAACACGGTGCCGTACATTCTCTGTATATGATCATTCCTGTTGGATACTTTCTAAGCGTTTCTGAAAATTTTCGAATAATTAATATCAATGTTATTCTTTCTTTTTTTTTGATCAGGAGTAACTTATTGATCGATTTGATTATTTAGCATTTAAAATTTCTTGATATGTCACCTTGGTAAACGGCGTGCAAATATTTCATCGTATTGATCGACTCGAATATCACAGTACCGCCATTTTTCTCAAATTCTTCTCGAATTTCTTCACGAAGTTTGTCTTGAATATCATGGTGTTGTGCCAATTCGTAAAGCGCATGGCTAATAGTTAGAGAACTTGTTTCGTAACCGGCTCCGAAAAATACGTACGCTTGAGCAGCGCACAATACATCGGTGAGTTCTGAAATATTTTCATAGTTTTTAATAATAGTTTGAATAAAAATTTATCTATCTACCTATCTACCCATATATTTTCGATAAAACAAAGTAAAAAGAATTCTGGATCTTACCGAATTCGATGCCTAGTTTTTTCGGATTTTCTTTCAATTCTTTCAATATGTTTATAAAGTCGTGCCTGACGATATTATTTTTGATTCTATGCTGAATAATTTCCTCGACGAGATTAATGAAGAAAGAAGTTTCCTTAGTGTCGTGCATCAAGAAACTGAGCTTGTTGTAAAAGTTCGGAAAAGCTTCTCTCAATCGAAATTTAATGAGATTTTTCCAACTATTCTTAAATATTTCTTTACCCATTAAACAAAATTCACTTTGTTCATCGGTGAGAGCGTTCATTTTGATTCCAAATATGCAATTACCGACCATGTCTATGGTGAATTTAGCTGCTATGTCGTAAACATCGACGTTAGAGTTGTCAGGTATTTTGTTTAAATATTGTTCCAAATTTTCTGAACATTCTCTTATCAAATGGAACATATCCTTTAATTTACCGGTCGAAAACGAAGCTGATAGTTTGGCTCTTAGTGGTCTCCATCTTTCTGCTTCGAGTAAAACGATATGTTGCGACAATGGTTCTACCTAAAAAAAAGTAAGAAATAATTTATAATAACTGATAATTAATATGTAACAAAACGATGAGTTAATAAGCAATATTTTGATAGATCGAAAAGTTTCTGTTGATTAAAAATTTTTTACATTTCGATATTTATATTTAGAAATTGAAAAATCGCCATATCAAATGTTTGCAATCCTGGCAAAATCTTGACGCAATAAAAAAAAATATCGTTTTACGAATATAAAATATAAAAATGTCATACTTCGACGGCCATTGGAGCGCCTCGTTGTGGGAAACTGGAAAAGTCCTTGATCATGACATCGTTTACTAATAAGGGATCCTTTAAAATGAGTATCGGTGTTCTTTTATAAAAGATACCAATGTACGGTTCGTTTTTGTACAAATTGCAAATTTCAATAATGTATCTTGCTGAAGGTGCATTTCGTAATATCAGATTTTTGGCATTGCCAAATAGAGGAATGGGTTTTGGTCCTTTGACTCCTCGGACTTTCCAAAAATCGAATGTCGCGGTCGAGTAGTAATAACAAAAGAGAATAATCCCAACTATACTGCAGAGTATTTCAAATATTCCTAACATTTTGAAATAGACCGTTTGGTTACAATAACTCGTGAACTATTATGCTAAGGATACGCGTATACTTAATTATTATAACTGAAGTAGTCTAGAACGAAACTCAATGTGCCTTCTCCGTCGCAAAGGTCGTAATTTTAATTCCTTTAATATTTTTTTTCTTTACCTTGCACTCATTTCGCATACATTAGAGAATACTATTATTTTTTATTTTCCTTATCTACATTTTCGAAGATTATTTCTTCTTCGCATCGCGAATATTGCTTATTGAATATTTTCTTTATCTGTATTTTACAGCGTCATATTTTCTTTCACCTCTTGCAGTAGCAATAGCAATACAAAATTCAAAAGTCAAGCAAAAGGTAACATGTTATGTGAAAAAACTATTATAATCATAAGCATTGTATAGATTGTCAAGAATATTTAAATTGATCATAAAATATATCAAATCAATTTAATAAAATACATAACATTTAATCTGTAAAAATTCTTATAAATAATAATAATAATAACATCTTATATATTCTTATTTCTAGATTTTGCGTTTGTAAGTAATAATAGATCACGAACAGTAATTGAGTGAAATTTTAATACTAATATTAATTTTTAATTTTTTTTTTACAAATAAGGAAGTATTTTATTTATTTGTTAATTTTAGTGACTTTTAAATAAATTCCGTTTTTAGGTTGTAACATAAATGCCGACGGACTGAATGGATATGGAATTTCGGTTTTTTCGCAGACGTCGACCTCGTAATTACGTAAAAACGTTATCAATCCCACTTTCGTTTGAACAACCGCAAATCTCTCTCCTACAAAATAATACAAAAATGATATTAATTATTTAATAAGAGTTATTGGAGTTAGGTCAAGACTTCTCAGAGCATTGATTAGCGATCTCATATGAGGTCATACGCATTGGAGCAAAAAATTCTTGGAAAATTCCTTAAAAACCAGTTTAGCAACTCTACGTATATAACTATGTTTGTGAATTTATAATATTACAGTTAAAAGATAAGATAAGCATAAAGTCTATAAAGCCTAGAGTCGTAAAAATATTTGTGTTATCTGTAAAAAAATAATTTAAATATTTTTACCAATACAGTTTCGTGGTCCTCTACCAAAAGGTAAATACGTTGTTTCGTTGATCGAATTATCTTCGTTCAAAAATCGTTCTGGATCGAAAACATCTGGTTTTGGATAAATTTCTGGATTTCGATGGATCGCGACTACAGGTATTAAAATTTTCTGTTTTTTGGGTATAGTAAGTTTAGTTCCTTCAAACGTGTAAGATTGTGGCAGGCATTCTCTGAATAATATCATTCCTGGTGGATATTTCCTTAATGTTTCTGAACACAAAATTATGAAGGTGAATGCACTTGTTAAAAATAATTATTTATTTTCTTTAGCATGAGTACCTTGAAATACCGCATGCAAGTAGCTCATCTTTTTGATCATTTCGTATTTAAGAATGCCATTATTTTTTTCCAATTCTTCGTGAATTTCTTGACGAACTTTGTCTTGTATTTCATGATTTTGTGCTAGTTCGTAAAGTGCATTGCTCATTGTCGTGGAAGATGTTTCAAAACCGGCAGCAAAAAATACGAAAGCTTGAGCGGCACACATCGTATCCGTCAGTTCTGTAATATATTATACAAAATAACTTATAAACAATGTGTTTCAATGTTTCTAAAGATTTTTACAGATAGAAATAATATTGTTAATATCTTACCGATATCCTCGCTAAGCTTTGTCGGATCATCCTTCAACTCCTTCAATATATTTATGAAATCGTGCCTAACGATGTTATTTTTAATTCTATGTTCCATCGTTTCTTTGACGATATTAACGAAGAAAGAAGTTTGATAAGTATCGTGGAACAAAAATCCGAGCTCGTTGTACAATGTCGGAAAACTTTCTCTTAAACGGAACTTAAAAAGTTTTCCTAAAGTCATCTTGAATATTTTTCTACCCATTCGACGAAATTCGCTATCCTCGTCGGTTAGGGCGTTCATTTCGATACCGAATGCACAATTACCGATCACGTCTGTAGTGAATTTAGCTGTCAATTCACGAATTTCAACAAATTCGTTCTCAGGCATCTTGTCCAAGTATTCTTTCAAATGTTGCGAACACTCTATTATAAGAGGAAACATCTCTTTTAGTTTTCCGGAAGTAAACGCTGGTGAAAGTTTGTTCCTCAATGGTCTCCATCTTGCTGTATCGAGAAATAAAAGATGTTGGGAAAGTGGTTCTGCCTTTAAAAAAAAGAGAAAAAAACACGATTTATATTAATCCTTAATAAAAGATTATGCAAATACTTTACGCGCAGCCTAATGCGATTATAAATGTCATACTTTTTCTGTAACAGCAGTGCCACGTTGAGAGAAACTGGAAAAGTCTTTGATCATGATGTCTTTTAACAATTGTGGATCGGTTAAGATCAGTAT
>JACGTP010000210.1:0-65924 GCA_023678845.1 Mischocyttarus mexicanus | reverse complement strand
CTGAATTTTTGGCTATCTACTCATAACTTCGTTTTGAATCTAGCTTATGTAAGATAATGTAAAGAGAAGTTATAGTTCTTTTCAGTGAAAAATTTCAATCGATTGCTTCTGAGATTTCTTAGCGAAAACTTTAGCTAGATTTAACACTAAACCTACCGACAATTCTGTATACCTATTCCTACCGCGGGCGGTCAAATTGACCGGTAATTAAAAAAGTTATAGATTTCATTATTCAATGCAGATAATGGTTGATTTGTTGCTAAATGTGTATAAAATAAAGAATTTTCATAAAGTTTCGTCCAATTTATTTTATATAATTTCTAAAATTCATTATAAAAAAATACAATAAAATTAATGTTTTATGCAGAATGTTATGCATACATAATATACTTTATTTGGGTTTCTCGCATTGTTTACAAATTAGTTTAGTCTGAAATGTGCACTTGCCGCAAACACATTTTTCGCATTTCGAACAGATTTTTGTTGTTTTATAACCTTTACAAAATTTAATTGGACAAGTTTTTCGTACGCACAAATCTGTACTTGTGGACGGTGTTGGTAAAAGCTGTTTTTCTTTAGATTTTGTATATGCATCTCCAAGTTCTGAACCTTTTTAGAAGTGCACTACTTGAGACTGTAATCAATACTATTGTTATCTACTCTTTCTAACTATAAGCGACTCTGAGATAATCGTAAAAAATTTTACTTTGAAATAACTTTATAACAGTTTTTCCCACCGGTCATATTGACCGAACGCGGTAGGTAGGCCACATAACAAATTTTTCTTGGAAAAAGAAAAAAATAACTTAAAGTAAAGAGTAAAGAAAATATTATATGCATATTCTAAGAATTGTCATATAGTTTGATAACAATATTATAACATTTAAAAATGTGTAAATTAGACAAAAAGTTTAAAACGGTCAATTTGACCGCTACTGGTAGGTTTAGTGTTAAGTTGATATTTTTAAAAGTCAATCGATATTACGCATTATCTCGTAAAATGTAAGATCGATGACCGGAAAGAAGTTGATGTCAAAATAAGTTAAACTCACCCATGATATACCAGGAAGGAGAGTAGGAAAAAGATGCAGGCGAGAACATCCGCTCTTCCAACGATGCCAGTCACCTAAAATAAAAAAGAAAAAAAAAATAAAAGGAAAAAATCTTGAAAAACAATATCGTAAATGGTACGAGATGTCTATCGATTTTTCTCACTTCATATCTCATCCCCCAACTTTATATATGGTAACGTTCATTTTATTCTCATATCTTTCATAATAATCCACAAATAATTACAATTACTTATGGGAATAGTGCACTGTTATATAATATTCTAAATATTTATTACAACCACTGTAATGATATAAATTTAATCGTGAAACTGCAACAGCAATTTAAATCCAACCATGACTAAATTAATTGCAGAGTCAAGAATTAAATTATGGAAGATAAATAAATTGTAAATAATGTTAACTAAAAATAACACTCAAACATACAAACGCACACTATGTATGTATGAAATGTGTGTAAATATAAGAATTAACTTCGAAGAGTCAAAATATTACTTTGGAAAAAAAAGAAATCCAATTATATTTTCGGTAGATGGCTATAATGATCGATATCTCGTAAAATATCAATCAAACAATTCCAGATTTATTCTTTCCTTTTCTTTTACTCCCATATCTATTCAACTGAAGTATCCAGGTGGACCTTAAAAATTTACGGAACCCGTCTATCACGATAGACTATTCCGACTTACCATTTCTAACGAATTAATTCCGCTGGTTGGTTTTACCGAATGTGTAAGAAGAAAAAGAAGAAGAAGAAGAATAAGAAAGAATAAAAAGGATAAAGAGACTAAGATAGTGTGAGGAACGAGTTAAAATAAAAAAAGAAAAAAAAAACACAGGAGTTAAAGAAAAGGGGTATAAAAAAAAAGGTGAGAAATCTAGGGATTTACTCGAATCTATCTTACCACGGTGCAAAATTATAGTCTCTCCCTTATTCCCTTTTCTAATCCGATACATCCAATGAATTTTCAACACTTCTTTTCTATTCTAGCTAGCTATCTAGCTAGCTAGCTGAAAAATACTTGGAGGAGAAAGCAATTTAAAATGTAAGATACATTTTTAAGAACGAATAAGAAGTTTAACTCCTTTACGCGTTACTACACACCCGATATATTTTCTTTTTATTTATTAGAATTGGTGGAAAGAATATTGTCGGATTTTTTCCCATTGAATCGTGGCCAGATATTGGACATTTTTATTACTACCACAATATTATATTATTAAGTAGAATTGTATCGTGAATTTTTATAATATATCGATAATTATTTCAATGACATTTATAAACAGAATCCATTACGAATAGATATTAACATTGTCGGTTAAATTGGAAACCGTAATTACTGATAGAAAAAGACAGAATGATGAATATTCACTTTCAATCCGGCAAGGGCCACGTCAAGATGTAATTAATCACTGAGTTACAGCTACGTGACGACAAAAGTAGGTCATGTATTTACGCACTCGTATAAAAGACAAAGACGTCAAACCATAACTCACGTTTCTATCATTTCCAAAGTTTGAATTTTAATAACATACATACATACACGCACGATTTAAATATTATATACATTTTGTTATTGTAAGTGTAACCATATTCAAGTAAAATTTACTAAGAACACGTGACGATTATTTATAGATATTAATCTAATTCTTCTTTAAAAAAATCATATAATACTTATTGTAATAAGAAGTATGCATACCATTTTAAATTACAAAACATTTATAATATTGGCATAACAGTTCAAATTATTATAAATAACGAAATACATGATGAAATGATATATGAAATGACCATTATCTTTATCGTTATTATGTTGATTATTATCTAATCTTGATAGTTGGAAATAAAATTAATATAAATCATCCAGAAAAAATAATATTCCATCTCAACGTCGAAGATAAATAAAAACAGATCACGAAGTGTTTTATCGGAGGTCAGAGAGGTTCTATGATCGAGGGTTCTACTTAAGATAACAGAGATTATCCTTACTACTTCGCGATAAACTTCTTATGTATCCCCCTTGGATATATCAGAAAAGATAACTAACAATTTTCCAAAATATCAAGGATTATCCCAAACCCCACCGTAATCTAAGAAAGATTTATATCGGTTCTTGTTTATAGAATAAATCTATTAAATAAGAGAGAGAAAAAGAAAGAGATCTCCAATATCACAAACTTATTATAACAATCAGTTGTTTTTTAATAAAAATATCATCGTATATAAATAACAAATTGATTATTAATTTAATAGAAACATTTCTTTTATATCTGGACCATAAACTTTATTCAATAAATTTCTAATTAAATAATATTATACAATATTATTTTGGAGTATCCAAAAATATTAAATTTGTACTTTAAAAATAAAAAAGAAATATGTTTCGTAAAGAGAATTGTTTCATCTTAATTAAAAAAATATCAAAATTGTATTCTATTGAATATATATCTCGAAATAATTCTACGAATAACAAAAAAGGGTATATCTTAATTAACTAAATTAATAGTTAAATAAAATTAATTAAAAACATATGAAAAAATTGTATTTATATGTCGTGAAATGATTCTTAAGAATAAAAAATAACTGGAAAGGTCTATCCCCATTAACAGAATAAATCTCAAACCAAACTTTATATATTATACGAAACTAGATCACGTTTTCCTACAAAGATTCATGTACGTCGATAATAAAAGGTCCCTCCTCGGTTTTCTTTAGCTCGTAAGAAAGATTAGAAGGATAGCTAGCCCCATCCTAGGAGAAGGAAGCGTGCGTTCGTTGGCCAAACTCGTTGCTAGTTTGCTCCAGTTACTGTACTTAGCTCTAACTCCATTACCATCTCACTCGGTTCGAGAGTTCTAATTGATTATATGGAACGGTAGTTCCCTAGGAGTTCGCTCGTTACTTCGAGGTACCCCTACCTTCACCCCCACCCCCACTACCTTCTTATTTTATCTCTTTCTTACCCTCGACTTCTCTCTTTTTTTCTTTTCTTTCAACATCGGACTATCGTATCTTTTACTGGAAGAAGAGTTATATTTAAGAGTTACGTTAACGGAATAAGCAGTGGGGGAATAAACGATAACAAAATCAAATCAAATATACTAGAAAGTTTTAAATAATTGAACGATTGTTAGCATTAGTCGATTAATATTAGACGTAATGAATTTGATATCGAAGAAACGAATTATAATTAGTTTGATGGTTTGTGTTTGATGATTGTATATTAGTTTGTGGCAACTGATTTTTAAGAATTTTTTTTCGACGACCAATAAAAAGGTAAAACTCTTTGAACTATATGGTATAATTATTAACATTTTGGTAGTATGTAAAAAAATTTTTAAGCATAAATCTTTGTAAGAACGTGAGTTGTACCACTCTGAAGACACTTTATCAGCATATTCTATAAACATGTTTAGGAATCAATTTGTGCAAAGAAACAATTCGATTTTTTTGAACCCATCACACGAGATGACACCCTTTTTCTTTTAATAATAAAATACTTATTAATAAACATACTGTTTCTATGGTTTATATTCATTAAAAACACGTCTATGGTATCTAAAAAGAAATATTTGCAATTTTCGAATAGTAGTTTTATTATTATTATTATTTTTTTCGGTAACAATTACATTTTGGTGCAGTCTGTTTGTTATTCGCAATTTACAATTAAAAATATAAAAATATAGATATAAAATCTACTACGGATAAAACGCTTTTTTTCGGTTGGAAACACATATTACTCATATTCACACGCACACGGTCCCCAAAAGTTTCAGTATATGTAATTTCATCTCTTTTTTACGCCGAGCGCACCGTTTAATTGCCTTCCAACGTTTAGTTCTTATATTTTTTACCCTGTAACTGGGAATTGCACCCAACTATGACTAATTTTCCATTGATAAACTTGTTCATTTTTCTCGTATTTAAAGCAATCAAGAATCTGTTATTTAATGCCAAATAATGTGTTATCTTTCTATCTCTCTCTCGTATAAATATTATATTTTAAATAAATACAATTAATAATATGTTTCACAGCTATATATAAACACTATGTAACACAAGAGTGAAAAATCGTATCGATATAAAATAAAATAAAATAACAGAGAAAGAGAAACAGAGAAAGAGAGATGGAAAATTTATTGAGAGAAAACTATACGAAAAAAAAAAGAAAGAAAAATTGGAAATAGGAGCAAGCCTTATCATAGCTACCTGTCATTCTTTCTTTCGTTTTTGCTCTAACAATATCTGACAACGACATTTCGTATGATAAAAGAGCTATTATTCGCCTCGGTAACTCTGATCGATGAACTTCTATCACACACGTACCCGATACGTGTTTTTTTTGCTTTCTTTCTATTTTTTTGTTTTTTTTTGTCGAATTCTACGTCGAGAAGTAGAGAAAAAATTTTTCTAATAAATGTCCAATAACAACAATGATCAATATCGATGAATTAATATGTAAATTCTACTACGTTCTTGTTCTCATAGATTGTTATTTTTCTTTTCTCTTTCTAAGGTTAAAGAAAATTTCTTATTAATGAACTATAGTTTATAATTAAAAATATTCAAGACGAAGGGAAAAGTGTATTCTTCAATTTTCTAGTCTTCTCTACCTTTACTTTCAAAATATACTAACAATAAGTGTTACAATTAATTTATTGCTTCGTTAATAAATTAATTACATCAAAATTACCCTGTGTTTTTTTTCGTCGAGATATTTGGCAGGTTTTTTGAAATACGGGATCAAAGTTATTGAAAAAAATATGCATTTACTCTGACAAATATTTATTGAAGTATATAAAATTGAAGCACGTAATCAGTTGGTCGAAGTGAGTATAATACGGTCGAACTAATTTGATCTAATTAATGTACACCGAGTGTGCGTGATCGTGTTCTTCGTAAAGATAAGGGAACATGAAATGGGGATATGAGAAAGAGGAGGAGGAGGATGATGGTAGTTCCATTGATAAGGTGACGATCACACTGCTATTATATTTTAGTACAATACGCCTAAGAGGTAATCCTGGCTTCTGGCCAATAACCGAACCATTCGTAGAAATCAAAATGATATTAAATTTATATAATCAAAAAGAAATATCTGATTATATTGAGTTTGTAGAAAAAAATGTCGGATTTTCTCATTGAATTGTTACCAAAAATCCGACAATTTTTTACCACCAACTTAATATTATATAAAAATGATAATCTAAAATGATCAATCGTAAATTGAACCGTTCACTGCACAAATGGATTAACCCCATCAAACAAAAAGTGAAGAAATATGATGAAATAATTTATATTATTTTATAATTATTATTCGTGGCTTGCTGTAAAAGATAAAAAGACAAACTGTTATCTTCCAGATAAAATAGAGAAGACAAAAAATAAATGGAGAGAAAAGGAAGGAGACTGTAAAGTACCCTGCCAAAAATCTTTAAACGTTATAGGCAACTTTTTTACAAACATTAAATCTCACATATAAGATTTCTGAGGTTTAAAAAGATGCAACACTATTTCCCATTCTGAAACTTGTTTTCTTTCGTTTCTAACTGGTGTATATTCTGACAACGACGTCGTTAACCTCGTCTAAAACTCGTCTTGGTAGTTGGCAGCAGGAAAAGGGTAACGGAGTGTGAACGACGGAAACGAAAATACCAACTAGATATTTTGTTTCTACTTCTCTTATATTTTACTTTCTCATTTCTTTTACTTTTAGCTTTATCCTTTTTTTTTCTTAACCGTTTATACACATTTCCCTTCTGCATTTTATCGTGTAAATATTCTCGTTATATTCGTGAGCTCGTTCGTATTATAATATTCTTTATTATCAATGAAAAATTTAATAAATATTCTTAATCTCTCGTATAAAATTAAAAATCAAATAATATAGATCTCTTGAAATAAATAATATCTGATCAGAATTCATCCACGATTGATCAATCTGGTGATAAAATTTTGTTTTAAACTTAGAAAACGTACTCAGTCATTCGAATTACAAATCGTAACAATAAATTTGTAAGATAAGATTCATACAAGTACGGGGTTAACCATTTCCTATTAAATTCACGAAGAAATCTCCAAAATACGACTATAACTCGAGTAAAGAAGAAAATCTTGAATTTTATAATTACAGTTAAGCATGCAACGTTCTTACCAAAAGTATTCCCTTTAATTACCAAATTTACTTCTCGATATCGCTAACTCAAAGTATTAAATTGAATTCTCTCGGTGGCAGTAGGTATCGTGCACTCGGTTACCTTTAATAAGTTTCAATTAAGAGTAAGAAGCGCATATAATCGCTTTTATACAAAGTTCTAATTTATTTTATCGTTTACTATACTTTATGTTATATCCTATAATCATGAAAATAATTATTTTATTCTTATTGTTAATTAACATTTAAACTTCTTAGAAGGATATGTGTACAATTTAAACAAATACCTTGCATCAAATTATGTTTTATATTAATTTTCATAATAATCATGTCAAAATTGTTTTTAATTTGCTAAATAATTGTACAAAATCATTCAATGATTTTTTATTTAATTAATTCCATCAAAATTTCGTCGTAAATCATTGAGACAGTCTGAAAGATAGAACAAAATCGTCGAAAAATAATGTGAATAAAATTTAAAATAATAATCATTATAGATAAATATTATAAATTTGTCTCAAATGTTAAACACATCTAGAAAAATAAAGAAATTGAAATGAACTAATAATTATCGAATGAAAATAGTTACATCTGATATTTGTAATCTACAATATATATCTAACTACGATGTTCTCCGATCAACATTGTAGCCAAGTTTAAGGAGAAAGGAATCTCTTCGCGATAGTTTTCGATCTGTTACTAATACTATTACAGGAATATAAGGTAAAGGAGAGAATTCGCAATGTACGTTCGTATACGGCGTTACCACGCTATCATCGACGGCATCCACAAAGCGGTTCGAGCACGCACGGACGGTTCTGGTTTCTCCCAAGGAGAACCTAATAACCAGAGAACGTCGTGTTCGAAGTTCCTTTCCTTTCTCCTACGAAGAAGGTCCAAGTCCACGTTTAGAACCGACAACCAATCCGATCGCGAGCTTCTACTTCCTCGACCCTTTCCTTTTATCTTTACCTCTCTCCCCTTTCTCTTTCTCTCTCTCTCTCTTATACTCTTGAAAGTTTCTCGTTCCGTAGAGCGGCAATATCCTTTAATGAAATGTCTAATCGGCCGTACGAGACAACCGCATCACTATCGTTCCCCAATACTATCAAAAGATTTTTCTCCGTTTGTCCACAATTACCGTTTTACTTGTCCCTTTTTCAATCGATATTCTCTTCTTTTCCACTAACGTTCAAAGATTTATTTATATTGCTACAAAAGTATTGTCCATGTTGTAAGAAAAGATATCAAAAGTTAACTTAACGATCGTTATTATTGGAAATAAAATGTCACTTTGTTTTTATTTACTTTCTTTAAATAGAAATTTAATATACTACTCATCGATCATTCGTGTTCAAGTTATTTTTTTAATTAATTCTAAAAATATCAACAGAAAGAATTATTAGTTTTACCATCGATATTCTTCTTTACTTTATCTGTTCTTAATAATTCGTTCATTGTATGGTATTCACGAATATAAAAATTAGATCAACGATCGTAATGCTAAAATCTTACGTTCTGTTAAAAATAATAATTCAATACTTAATATTTCAATCTTATATTTTATTTTATAAAAATGTAAAAAAGTTTCGTAATATTATATTTATAAGATTCCGCTTTTTAGAAAACACGCCGCAGGGAAAGGATAAACGTAGTTGCATAAATATATAATGCATTGATAGCTAAACGGGAATGCATACAAACGTAAATGCATATATAGACATTCACGTATACGTAAGAGAACACAAGGTTTTAGATAAGAAACGGAGAAGGAAAGTTTGGTTGTCTCGAAGCCGCGCCTTTAAAAAGGAGAAACGTCGATGTTGGAAGAAGCTCTGAGAGAAGAAGAAGAAGAAGAAAAAAAAAAGACAAAAATAGAAAGAGAAATATAGAAGCATGGATACTGGAATAGGATGGAACGAGGAAATGGAAGATGTGTCAGTGGTGGTGTTAGTGTTGGTAGTGGTGGTGGAAGGAAAAAGGGTCGAACGAAGTAAACACTCTTCGGAGCCAAAGCCCTTTTCCTAGGGGAAAACTGGCAAGCCTCTTTTCTTGCAACTTGCATAAAACCGTTTTCCAGTTTCAGCCAGACCGAATTCGATGGACTTTCCTTTTGCAAACAACCGACTAATGCCACCGTGGTGGTCTGAAAACTCCAACTCGCGTCTTAAATTATACCCCGTATATGCACCCCTTTCTTTCCCATCACGTTTTCGTATAACGCATCCTCCCCTTCTTCCTCTTCCTCATTGGATTTTCTTGGATTTGTTATTACACCGTCAACGTGGTACCTTTTATCGCGAGAACACGCTAAATTTAACAATTCAACTTCCCTAACCGTTTCCATGTATGTGTATATATATAACACATTAAATATATTTCATATATATGACATATATATATATTAGGTAGACCAAAAAGTAATGTCGTTATTTATTTTTTTTCTTGGCACGACTTAGAAGTAGACTCTGATTAGCTGATAAATGTCTAGAAACGACATTACTTTCCAGTTTAACTAATATATATATATATGAGCTGTTCACTGCACAAATTAATTATATATAAACGTTTAATATAACAAAGATATAAACCTAATACCACTTAATTGATTTTTCTCTTGAAAAATATTTTACTTAACTCGAAAAAGAAAATGTCTAAAGAGAAGTAAAAAAAAAAAAGAAAAAAAATCCATTTCCAAGACTCATAGAAAAACATCTCTTTTGAAGCAGCAACGTAAAATAGATGAGATTACGAAAGTTAGGATCATCTTTCCACGAGTATTGCCAAAAGGTCTGCCTTTAAGGTCGATACTCTCCCACCACATCGCCTAGGAAATCTCGCTAAAATAAAAAATATAAAAAAAAGAGAGAAAGAGAGAGAAAGAAAGAGAGAGAAACTATACCTTTCTATCTTTCTCTATTTTTATTTCTCTTTTCCTACTCGTTTCAAGTCCAAATACTGAATGTATGGGGGACGAGTAAGTGACGCGTTGCACCAGCTCAAACGTTTGCATACTACTATCGAGATAGTAGGTAGAGTGAGTTACGTTACTTTATTTTTTTTTTTTTACTTTTTTTTCTCCGTTTTCCACACTTTTCAAAGCATCCTCTTCTTCCACCACCACCACCACCACCACCTCCTCATTCTCTTCCTTCTATTTCGCAGTATTATCGTATATTGTTCTCTCTTTTTCTATCTCCCTTTTCCTCTCATCTGTTTTTCCCTTTTTTATTTTATTTTCTCAGTTACGCTATTACACGTTTTTCATAAAATACGCTTACACATTTTTACTTCTCCGCATATATGAAATAGATTTATTTTCTTCTCGTATCTCAATTTTCTTTTTTTTTTATACAATCTTCATAGGTTTGAATCAGAAAGTTAAGTAACTTTTGGAATTTCGCAGGAAACCTTCAATCGATTTTTGTTTTCTTTTTTTTCCTTAAGTTGGTACACTCGTCTTGAACATATGTTCACGGTTTCAGTTATATAGAATTTTTGGTTTGTTCGTGAGAGGCATAAAGTTGCATGTGAATACGTTCAAAATTAACTTACGAACGGGTTACTACGATTTGACGTCTGTTTCAATTGTCATTGGTAAAAAAAGGAAAGAAAAAATAGAAAAAATTTGTATAGAAACTTTTATCTTTTTCAATTATCCGCGAACACCTGCGTTTCATATTACTTTCCCCCTTTTCTTTTTTTTTCACTCTCCCACTTGCTGCCTCTTTTCTTTTACGTCAATGCAACACATATTCGATTTTACAGTATCATATATTGAACGTTCGAATACACTCGCACGAATATTTTGTTTTCATATAAATTGATTATATCTTTTTAAAGGGTTTATATGAGAATTTATTCACACCATATAAAATAAATGTAATTTGATTTTTCTCTTGGAATTTGTATTCCCGTTCATTTTGACATTTTCATTCAAGCAACACGATTTTGTAATTCTTAACTAATGATTCAAATAATATCTTTTTTATTCTTTTCCACACACGTCGTCGAGCCGATTTCGAAGGGAAGAAAGATCAAAGTTCAAAGGAAATAATAAAAGAAATGAAAAGAAAAAAAAATGTTAGAAGAGAAACTAAAAGAAAGAAAGAGAGAGAGAGAATTTTCCGAGTTATGAATCGCGCAATTAGAACTAAAATCCCTTTTGGAAGTAAAGATCTCAGACAGCTGATGCTCTCCAACTTCCGGTTCCTTTAGAAAAGGGTAAACTTAACGATCGGAGATTTTAAACTCGGCTCAGAGTCGGCTAGACTCGGGGATTCGGCTACGAGGATTAACTTTTTCCTCAGAGAGAAATGAACGAATTTTCCACGATGCTTTTATCAATCGCCCCCAATTCCTTTACAACATTCTAAAACGAATTTACGATGATTCGTAGGTTCCTTATGGTTCATTTTCCCTGCTCTATTTTCTAATGACGATCATTTTTGTCGAGTAATTAACCCCTTTCAAAGAAAATAACTGTTTCATTCTACAAAACACCCAGTGGGTATATATCATTCTTAAATATTTCTGATATTTAAGTTGTTGAGTCACCAACGCAATGCAAGGAGTTGGAAAGAAATCCTATTCCGTATATCTTTGGGTCTATCAGTAAATAGTCATAGATGCTAATCGATCATACACCGCGTCGAGCGATAGCGCGGTATCGCTTCTTTATTGTAGAAGATTAAGGGACTGTATCTGTGTGTATTTATGATTTATGGAAAGGTATCGATTATTTTAGGACAGAGAAATTCCTCGATCACGTGTTAGGAGTTTTAGGTATATTTCCATACGATTTAAATCGAGCTAAGAACGAATTCGAAGAATTGCGTAGAATAAAAATAATATGCGTCGACGTATACCTTTGAGAAAGGAATTATTAGACCGATTCAACGATCTCTATCAAAGGGAATTACCAATGGCACACAACATCGATTCGCGCATTCTAACCACTCATTATGAGACCAACCAACGTTCTCGGTCCGGTCACGCACCGCATCCGTTTACATCAGGTGCGTGCATTATCGCTATTGCGTGTATGTCTGTCTTTCACTGACCACGTTCACTCAGTTATCACGGTCTAGAGTGTCAGATGAAGAAGTCAGATATTATTTACTACTCGTTAAATCTGGATAACAATCATCGAGTCTACGTTTATTAATGTCACCAATGTTACTACTTTTTTTCTAATATTTTGCATAGTTTGGAAATAATTCTTAAAAATATTCTTTGACGTGATCTTAAAAACATGTAAAGAAAAACAACAACAACAACTTGTAGTATTACGTATGTTAAAAATCGTATTTAATTCTATGGAGTATTTTCAATATAGTTTTAAATAATCAAGATGAATAGGGAAAATTTAGTGCGTTCCAGTTTACCGTGACTACGACCTATGGGGTGGAGGATAGAGTCGTAGTGCGATTCAAACAGATAGACATTTACGAATAGCCATAGTGTTACTCTCCGTAGATCGATTAGGATCGCTCAGTTGGTGTCTGTTAAAATGATCAAACCGTGAAAGCGCAGTCCGCTTCCGGTTGTCGGATTAAGCCTTTGGTCAGGTGCTGAAAGGAAACTCGGTAATTAAGTGCGACGCCGTAGAACCGCTTGATCCTAATGTAAACGGACACAGACAAAGGAATCGGGCTGATTTGGAATAGGAAAGTGAACTGCTCTGTCAAGAGAATAAGAGATGGAAAGAGAAGGGTGAGAGAAGGGTGAGAGAAGAAAAAAAAAAGAGGAAGAGGTGGAAGTGAAGGGAGATGGGAAACCTCTGGGATTCGTTGCTCAACGACGAATTCGGAAAATACTGAGTGGGATCGATCGATCAACAATTCTCGAAGTATTCTTGTTCGTTTTGTTAGGGTGAGTTTTCATCCGGTACATAGTCCTTAATTCGCGTTAATGATCTAAAATCGGTCGTGCGTTAGTGATCGATAGCCTTCTTGTAAAACCCTATTCGCCAGAAATTTCTTACATTCACTTTTCCTACAACAAACAATAGTTTAATGAACCCGAAGGATAATTAATTTCAATCGTTAATCGGATCAATAATCTTACAACCAGTAACTATTATACATTCTTCGTATATAAGTATTTGTTTTGTTTTCTTAATTAATAGAAATAATAAACGACAAAATTTCGAGAGAAATTCGGACGAGAAATCGTACAAAGCAAGTTCCGATTTGATTTCTTATAAAAATCGAGTTACTCATGGAAAAAATCTGAAATTTACAGGAGTGATACTTGACAGTATCTATTATTTTTCAACATAATTCACAACAACGTTAATACATTTCGTGTACCTGGAAACAAGTTTTGAAATTCCCTAAGCATAGAAGCTTCTCGCCAGTTCCTTGGTCCAATTAATTACAGCTCTGATTCCAGTCGATTCCAGAATTAAGAGAAAAGAAATAGATATTGTTTATCAGATGATATCGATTTATACATATTGATCATGAAATCAAAAAAAAGAATCTAAACTAAAATGATCATGGTGGTGGTTTTCGGATGTAGGAACGATTGTGCATTCCCATAGAGCATATAATTGCAAGAAAAGTTATCTTCCTGCAATTAACTTGGAGAGAAATATATGCATATTCGTTAAGGACGAAGGTCGTTTGTCACAAAGGATGCTTTTCCGTTTCGCTGAAGTTGAAGGGCCTGTAATTTGACCCCTTAGTCATTCGTGTTATGTCGGAAGAAAGGGCTTCGAAAGTTTCGAAACGACGATAAACACCCCCTATTAAAGGTGCACCCCCGATCGATATGCTTCCTTTAACTTTCTCTCTCTCCCCCTCCCTCTCTCTGCTTTTCCCTTATCCTTTCCTTCCATTTCTTCATCGTTTTCTTCCCTGTTCGTTTAAAGGAACATCGGGTCGCTGCCTTTGAATTAGTTCATTTCCTACTCCACTAACTCCGGTGGTATCGAAAATGGTGATAAACGCCAGCCATTTATATCGAAGAATTTCAAAAGCCTCGAAGAGTTCATCCGTCTACATAATTGAGAGTCGATGGACTTCAAAACCTTTTTCTTCAAAACTTTTTCACTTCGTCCTTTATCTCCTTTTTTTTTTATTTATTTCTTTGCAATTTATTTTACTTGCGAGAATCGTCATAGTAATTTCGAGTACAGATAATGTTTCATTTTTTTCAATAATATTTCTTATATAATAATAATTAAAATATAATATAACATGTGTATATATGAGTATATAAAACTAAATGATTTTTATCTTACTTGATAAAATATTTTTAGAAGCGTATTTCTTATAGAAAGATTGATAATGTTATTTAAACAAATGTAAACAACGTTAAATGAAATAGTAGAGAATTTCAAGGAGCATGAAATAATTTCAACCAGACCCTGTCAGTGCTCACAATTTTATTTCTTTTAATATCATTGAATATATATACACGAGTGTATGTATAGGTTGAAGTAAAGCTCAACGGAAGTTACGACAGCCGGTGTTTGAGAGGATGGAAATTCAAAGCTTCGAGTAACAAGTGCGGAAAAGTTAGTGCTTAATTCCGGGTAGAAAGAGGAGGGAAGGTACGATTCTCGCATAATTTTCCAAGTTACACGGACCGTTAAACCATGTCGTTACTAATGTAAGCGCTGTCTATAGTTCGTCTATATATTATGCCGTTACTTTGTAGAGAGATGACAGTGCAGTTAGTACTTCGCGATTAAATACTTAATTTTCCAAGTAAGCAAGTGATAGACGTATTCCTTAAGCATATCTCAACACACTAACATTCTAACATAAACGTGACGTGTCAGAATGCGATCGTTCCCTTCGTACCTTCGTACCTTCGTTCTCCCTTCGTTCTTTCATTCGTTCGTTCGTTCGTTCGTTCGTTCGTCGTGTTGCTTTTCGTGTGGCAACGCTATTCAACCAGAAGTGTCACGAGTAATCGATACTTCGTTTTAACGACTCCTTCATGTTATGCATTTTTATCGAGAAGGGAGGAATATTAAAATCGAAATTGTTGCGTACATTAACGCAAACGTCAAAGATACGTTTAAGTGATAGGTAGGGTACAACCTAGTATGGATCAATTAAAACAGAGGAAAAATATATTTAAAATATAATTATAATAATAATAAGATTTTTCTATTATTATTTTTATTATAGGAAAAAGAATATACAATCAATTCTCAGGGAGAATAATAAAGTAATTTTTGAAAAGCAAAGTAAGAATGATAGAAAAGAAAAAAAGAAAAGGAAAGTACAATATAAAAAACAAAGATAGAGAAGATAGAGAAAAAGTAGGCAAATAATGAGGAAAGAAAAAAATAGAAAAGTAAAAAAGGGGGAGAAATGATGGAAGGTGTTTCGTTGAGAGCCTTTAACAGAAGTTGAACGTTTTAGCGGGAAAGAA
This sequence comes from Mischocyttarus mexicanus, assembly GCA_023678845.1. NCBI lineage: Eukaryota > Metazoa > Arthropoda > Insecta > Hymenoptera > Vespidae > Mischocyttarus > Mischocyttarus mexicanus. The sequence goes on along the minus strand of JACGTP010000210.1, from coordinate 50,305 downwards.
AATAAGTCGAGCACTATGAATGTGTTCTCTATTTACCTCTACGAGAAAAAGGTAAAGGGATGATGATCATCTCGCTGGCAGAACATTTTCCACATATTGTTCGATTCTTTTTCTTTTTCTTCTTCTTCTTCCATTTCCATGAAATCATTCAGAAAATCGTAGCCGTTTCTGTTGCTTTGAAAAGCTGTCCCCTCTACTCGAATATTTTTCAATCTACCATCTACCATCTACTAGAAATAGAACTAGAGTTTTTCACCAACAAAGACTAAGATTTCTACGAGAGAGGCATTATAAGTGAAAGAACTTTTAAATTAGCAACAAATTATAAAACAAAACGATGCAATATTTGATCCAATTCGGACAATCTGAAATATGTTAAATAAAATCTTGTAGTTCATGTCAAAGTAATGGATTTCTTTTTCCTCAAGCTAATATATATAAAAATAAAACTCTCGGATAAAGTTCGTAAAAGATAAATAGTGATTTCTATTCTCTTTACGCAAATACTATTCATATATATAAGAATAGATGATATTTATCCGGAGGACGATAGCTGTTTGGCGATACGACGACTTTAAAGAATTTCGATATCGATTTTTATGCATAACTTAGAAAACTTTAGCTACGTAAACTCGCTAAAAAGTATCCTAGAGCTTCGAAAAAGTTTCTATATCTTGTACCAATCCCTATAGATATATATATGGGGATTTTAGAGAGAATAAACATTTATGAACAAAAAAATCGACGTGGAGTATTTTCTATCTAAAAATTTCAAACGAGACAACAAACGAAATAATATTATATGGATATAAAAGAAAAAAAAAAGAAAGTGAACCCACAACCAGTAACATTTTGTAGAACATACTACCATCGGCTATTCCAAAGGTCGATCTAAGAAAGAAGAAAGTACGAGAGTTTGTCTAGGATAGAAAAGAAAACTATGGGATGATATTGAGAAGGCGGGAAAAAAAAAAACTTCTAAGGAAAAAGGACACTGGTAGTAGTCATTTCGAATGTCTCGTAAATTACTAGGAAATAAGGTAAAGAGAAGTGGATGTTTCTTCAAAACGATAAGTTCAACAAAAAGTTGAGAAAAAATAATGAAAAAATAATGAACTTAATCGATTTATGCACTGAACAGCTTAATTCTCACCAAGAATTGATTGTATATTCTTTTTATTTGTTTTCTCATAATAAAAAATAAACATGGATAAAAAGAAATTTGTTTCATAATAATTATGATAAAATGTTACATAAACATTCAAATATCGGATGTTAAATTGTATAATTTAGATTATATTTAGAATATACACCGTGTATGATTTAGTTCTGATTACTATTCCATGATTTGTTAAACTATCCGATAGGTTAACATTAATTAGTATGCACGATAGGAATACCGAGTTTAACAGTTGTAATATATTTCACATCAGATACACCCCCGGCGTGATTATTACGTAATCGAAGGATTTACTTATCGATTATTTGCGACGTGTTCGTAGGAACGTGACGTTACCCTATATACGAGATATTATCATAATAATTAATGATAGTTATTATCAGATATCAGATATCGATAGGTGTATGTAAGCCCATTTCCTTGAGTTTAAATAAAGTTTCGAAGGGGCATCGATGATTATATTTCCACTTCAGCATAGGGAAAGGGAGGAGGATTTGGTGAAGGAATTTTCTATTATCGGTGATTCCCTTCGATAAAACACAAAAATGTCGAATATCCGTCCGCAAAAAAAAAAATAAAAAAAAAATAAAATTGTCTAACGATAATTCGTGGGAAAGCATCAGAGGAAGGGGTGGATGGAAGGTGGTGGTAGGGTGGGAACGTTGAAGATAAAGTGGGTAATAGAAATTTCCAGGAGAGAGGAGACTACGTTAATATATAAAGGAAAGAAGAAAGGAACTAAGGGACTTCCGGACGCCTATTCGATTCGATTATGTTAATCGTGGACGTTCAGTCCTTTTCCCCTTAGCCAATTCTTTCTTGCAAAAGAATTCTCTCTCCTATTTTTTTTTCCCTTCTCTTCTCTTCTTTTCTATTCTTTTTGCGTGAAACTTTAAAAGACTTTGGGAGACATATTCATTATCTCGTGGCTCATCGATTCGAACGATCCTTCTTTTTCCCCAATGGGAATTCAAGGATGGCGATTATGGTGGGGTCTGTCTTTTTCTGCCGATAGCCAACATGAACGGTGGTACCTAGGGTGGTACCTATTCGAGAGTGGGTTGGTTGCTGATGGTGGTAATAGTGGTGGTAGTGGTTTTCTATCCAAATCTACGAAGACGACGACGACAATGACCTGGAGTTAACAGAGCCAGTTTAAATGTGATTTATCTCTGATTTATGAAGGAAAATAGTTCAGGTCAGGAAACCGAAAAAAGTTTCTCTACCACACCCCCCTCGGGAACCGACAGACCGACTTTTCGGCAACGAGGCGGAAAGAATTATCGGTTTGGCCACAATGGATAGTTTTCAGTAGTGATATCGTTTACACGTCGAATCTCCTACCACCTTCTTTCTCACCTAACTCCTCCAAGATCGTTCACTTCTTCCAAGAAAAAATTCAGAGAAAAGAATTTAGCATGAAGAATGAATATATATATACACTAATATTAATATACTTTGACAAAATCCACGAAAAAGTAACTTCAACTTATTAGAAATAAGTTAGCTTAATTCTACCCTGATTTATAATATTTGTCTGACCATATATGGATGTCGATAATAATAGACAGGTACCGAAACGTAATTCGAGTATTCAACAATTTATGACTGATTCGGTTAATAACTCGGTTTAGAACGAAATTTCTAATATGACCCATTGCTGGTATAAATTTTGATAACAGGAATATTATATCAAGTATTAATGAATAATTTATTGCCATTTAAATAATCGTTTTGATACTTTTTAAATAGTTTAAGGGATTATATAATTGATGTTTATATAATCCTATTGATTAAATTTCTGGTTTAGGTTATTTGGACATTAATGACGAATTATATATTAAAGATTTTCGTTTCATTCCCTTTGGAGAAAATTTGTGTCTATATTTTATAAATATATAATATTTTATCGTGATATAACATCAACGGCATACGGAATTCGGATCGTATAGATTTAATTCGACGCACGATCTCTCTTAGCTCAAAGCAGAAGAAGAAGAAGAAGAAGAAGAAGAAGATAACTTAGTTTCTTTCGTTCTAACAGGGGAAAAAAAAACTTTTCTCTTTCATCTTTCCTAGACTTAGTTATCTTTCTTGGAAACCTAACATTGAGTCACCGTTGAAAATGCATCGTGAGATTCTCCCAAAGGAGAGAGAGAGAGAGAGAAAGTATCTTGGCTGAACTTTAAAAAGGACAAGACTTTCGAGAAAAATATTTTGCAATTTAGTGAGTTTGCAAAGTTGAAAAGCATAGTGTCTATGTTGAGAGATCGATCTTGAATGATCCTAAATGCAATCTTTGCAATTCATTGCAATTGATCGATCGGTACGTTATTTGTTTTAAAACTATTCACAATTGTCCAAGTAATTTCAGTTGTTATCTGTTCTAATATTTTGACAAAAATAATAATATTGATTATTCTATTTATTATCTCTTTTTGTACGAACATTGAATATATTATTATTATAATTATTAAAACTTTATATTAATTCGTTTTAACATTAAAGCTATAAACAACAGTTGTTAGAAGAAACATTATTTAATTAAACCTAGTTTTTATTTAACGACCAGTGTTTTAATTTATTTTCGGGAATGCACTTTGTGCAGCAGAAATTTCACGAAAAGGGTTAAATTTACAGAATAAATATTAAAACAAAAAATCATAAAAGACCTATTCGAGTAATATAATGAATATTTTCCAAAAGTGTTTAATTTTCCATCTATTTGCTGAAAGATATCAACGATACGGTTATCGTTTTACAGAATTCCTCTCTCTCTCTCTAGATTTATCTATGAATAGGGAAAAGGTGTGAAAGAAGAGATAGGATAACACCAGACCAGAGAATAAGCTACGTTGAGGCTGATTTTGATATCAGACGAATATGTCATAATCCTTTGTAATCACCGTCACATCGATCCAATGGTAACAGTGAGCTGGTGCTCCCTTACCAAAGACCCCAATCCCAACCCAAACTAAAATCCCCTTTCTGGTCATCCCTCTTCGGTATCCCCTTCCTTCCCTTTCCCTTGCTCACATCCAGGACCGAAAGTCTCGTCGTCTGAAATAGCAGATAGCCTCGACACAACGGCCAATGAACACAACGGACCTAGCGTTATGCGCTAAACCGAAACAGGTTAAGTAGACCAACGTCGTTATCATCGTCGTCGAATTTCATTGTTCGCTTCTACCTTTCATCCACCCTCTAACGCCACATCCCCCACTTGTCGTTTCACCCCATCCCCTCAGTACGCTCAGTGACTGCTTCTCCTATTGGTCTTACTGACGCTTTGATCGGCTTAACGAAAATCCGATGTTACTTGCACTTAATACCAACGTTGCGCGTAAGCAGACACTTTAAACAAAGTATCCATTAAGGCGGATTATTAACTATTAACAAGAACCCTCATACACCTCCTCGTCTATCCATAGAACTCCCGGTAGGATGCTAATCGTTCGCAGTAGTCGTTTACTCGAATCCAAGTTGTCCTTGATATCGTGAAAATCATTTCGTCAGATTCGATATTCCTTAAGAGTATCATCTTAATATCCTCAGATAACCGCTGGTAGTATTCATCATAAAATCTGATTAATACACATCACTGTGTAACATACAAGAATTATTTATCATCAGATTCTATACCTATTCTTTATCTCTGTTATTATACTTGTTATCAATGTATATGTTTATACCTAACGATTCATCTGATTTTTTCTACGAGAGATATTAATTTAAGAGATACGGAAGAATATATCTTAAATAATAATAACACGTCTTAATTAAAGAAATATTTTTCTTTTAGAAATATAGAAAGAAAAATAAAAAAGAAATACGACGGAGAGATTAGAAGAAAAAAATGCGTTTAAAAGAATTATTATAAATTCCTACTTACGGCCTCGGTGTGAATAGGATGTGCGGCAAATAACAAGCCGGTCAATGCCGCGAATCCTGGACGAAGGGACGCCACAGTTAAGCTCACTCTGGTCACTAAAACGCATGCCGCGGCGTGCAATGCAACATTCGTTGCGTGATACCACGTAGGCGTCAGACCTGACATCAGATAGTTCAATCTAAAAAGAGAAAAAAAAAAGAGGGAAAAATATATATGTTAATTCTTGACGGGGTTTATCACGAATAATGATTATTTCGTCGTTTGCCCTCTTTCCATCTTTGAAGAAATTATACAAACGTATGATTTCAATGTATGAATCATTCAATAAACGATTATCAACACATTTTAAATATAAATTTATATTTTTGTTGTTGTTGTTGTTGCAGGAAAGAAAAAACAGTATCTTGATAATCGAAAGGGGAAGGGGAATAAAAAAAAAGAAATAAGCAAAGATTATAGTAGGAGTACACCGAGGATTGCATTTTAATCTCTGCCAAATCCATTTTAAAAAGGACAAATAAAAAAAAAAGATATCTAATCTACATTCCAGTTGGGATAATCGCATTTAGTCTGATCTTTGCCAAATCACTTTATGCTCCCTAACACTTCGGTATATACACATACTATGTGTACATGTACTCACTGTAAGAGCAAACGTTTCATGAGACAACCTTGCTTTGAATAGAAACGCTCATCGTGATAAGCAGCTTCGCTTCTGGCTCTTGTCCCTGGAAGGCAAATCAGGTCGGAGGTATATCGAACGTACACATACTCGTCATTGGTGCATATATACTGAAGAGATAACGATAAATAGATAGAGTGAGAGAGTCAGAGAGAGTGAGAGAGAGAGAGTGGGGGGAAGGGATAAGTAAAGAAAATGCAAGAGGTGAAATAATAAAAAGAATAGTCGTCAGTGCAGAAAGATTGGTGGGCCAGAATGGAGAGATGAAAACAAACACCGTAGTTGCTGACTCAACTGAAGAATCATTTTTGGTGTCTGCAAACGGCATAAGTTTGAAATCCCCCTCCCCTTCTCCACCAATGGAGTTAAGTTTGGATCTGTTCCAGGTGTCAAGGTAGAGACGTATCCTGTCCCCTGTTTGGCCCCGAATCAACCACCACAATCTAATCCTAGCCTTTTATATTCCAATAAAATTTTTCCTATTATTTTATCATTCTTCTAGATAATCTATGTATCTTATTTCCAATGCATTTGATATTACAAAGATAACAGAAATATTAACGGGAGTCAATGCCCTGTATGATGGCTACTTTTTACAAATTGTAACTTTCCAACAACTTCGGATGACCTATTTAAAGAAACATATATCTAAGAATTGTTTAATATTCAAACTTGAAGGATACATTTAATGTATCCGAAGGTAAAGTTCGATAAAAGCTCACAATTATCCATGTGTTTGTTCACATGAAACACTATAAAGCCGCGTGCTTTGAGACCACGGCCTCCCTTGTCGTGAAATGAAGTATGTTGGACCGGAGAATATATTATCTCTCTTGAACGTCGGTCAAATGTTGACAGAGGTGGTGGTGGTAGTGGTGGTTCTGCTGCTTTTGCTGCTTCTGCTGCTGCTGCTCTTCCATATATGCGTACAAACACAAAGTCTCGGGGTATGAGCGCTGATTTTCCACGCAAAGGATTAATATTTTCATCATTAAATGGCCTTACTTCAATTAATAAACTTCGCCTTTACTGTTTAAATCTGACTAGGATATTGACGTTTATGAGAAGAAAGGGATATTTAACATTGTTCAACGTATCCTTATCCTTTCACGTTAATATTAAATCATTTTGTTAATAAAATCTTATTCACATTTAATTAACATACTTCTCTATTTCATATCATAAATATTATTACAATGAAATATGTTTTAATAATGAGGATTATTATGAAATAATCTCGTAATACTTTAATAGAGAAAGTTCTTCTTTCAATAACAATGTCCAAGTAGTAAAAGGAAAATACGAAATATAAAAAAGAATACGGTTGCGATCAAGTAGAATCGTTACTCGCATCTGACCATAGCAGAAGCCGATACTAACCGTCTGACCACAGGTGCTCTCTTACTACTGACCAACTACGACCAGCTCTATTACTGCTGTTCGACCACACCAGCTTGTAACTACTGGATGACCACATTCGCCAAATGATGCTTATTCGCACTCTGTCGTTGTTATCGATCGCTATTCGCCCTACATTTCTATCGGAAAGAATATTGCGACCTTTTCAAAAGATATTTTTCCTATAATAGCCATTCTTCAAGCGATTCTTCAACAACGATAGAAATATCTTTATTATCCAACGATAAAAGTCATCCTAAATGATATTTATTCTATAAAATTCATTCAACATATATAAACAGAGAGATTATTATAAGATTCATTGATATTTGTTTAACCAAAAATCACATAATCTAATTAAACGATTAGCTTTATTATTCATAACAATATCAAATGTTTCCTTACTGGTAATTAACATTTAATGTTAATAAGATTTATCTTTTTTCGAACCGTTACGTTTCGTAATATTAAATATTTATGAAAGTTAGCACAAACAACGATAAGAATTCTTCAGAAAGTAAAGTTTAAAGTAAGCTCGCGTAACGTTGTCGAGAAGACACCTAATCAAAAGGGTTTAATTAACTAACGACGTTATATGTAACGAAGAGATAAATTATCTCGTAAGCTTCTTAAGAAAATGATCTTCTCCCCTCCACCACTTCCCTTTTTTTTTCCTTCCCATTTCCTCTCTACTTTTCTTTTTAACCTGAGAGTCCTTTTTGAAAACAGTATATATATCTACTCAAAGAAGGATGAAAAAAAAAATAAGAAACTGAAACGAAGTTCATCGTAACGAGACATTAAAGCCTTGAAGGATGTCGTTAAATCTGACTGGCTCAGTTTATTCACGACTACGTTTTCACCAAAGACTACGACCCCTCTTTTTCTTCTTCTTCTTCTTCTTCTTCTTTTACCCTTTTGTCGCACTTTCGACCTCTCTCATTCTGTTTATTTTTCCTACAACGAAACTTCTTGAAACATAATCCAATGTAATAATCAACCTAAAACGTCTTTGAACACTTTTTCCATTTGAAAATTGATTAATATTTTTTTAGATAAACACTAATCTATATTAATAATTGTCCAATAAACGTTGATTTTCTACAATGATTCTTAAAATACAATACAAACGCGTCCAAGCATAAGTCAGATTAAAAATTACTGCCAAATGTAAAACGATCGACAAAGAAAAATATAGAAAGTGGATGATGATGATCGAGTATCATTGAAATATTCAATGATATGTATTTGATCGTGTCAAAAAATACTTGATCAATAGTATCTTCAAGTAACTCTTAAAAAGCAAGTCTCTTAAATCATTGAATTCTTATCGATGTATCGAAGTTCTGTTATCCAGAAGCAACGTTAGTATATTCGCAACACGAAAGAATTTCGATAACGTCTTACCTGGCTCTCCAGGGTTTGTCTACTCTTCCGGAACGATAATCGGTTCCTACCGGATACAGAGAGACTACGGGAAGCAACGGATCTTACAACGGCAAGACAAAGAAGAACTTTTATATCCGTTTCCAAAGAAACTTCCTCTCAAGCGTGCATCGAGAAGGGGTGAGGAAAGTTTGCTTTTCTCTTTTTCGAAATATTATCTATAGAAATTCCATTAACTCACGGTGACATACATACACGTGTGTGTATGTGTATGTATGTGTTGTGTGTATCCTTGGATATAATAAAAATTTTCTTTAGAGTTCGTTTATCCATGTACCGGTAATTCTGTAAACTAGGTATTCACTTGTTTTATAAGGTTTCAAAAGGAAAGAATTTTTCAATCCTCCCTTTTTACGTTTTAAAAAGAAAATAATGCGTGTCCGTACTTTTATTCTTTCTCCCTTTGTAGAATTTTCATTTTAACGAAGATAATGGGTAAAATATAAACCACTGAAACGGGACAAACGTATACGTATGTGACATTAATTAATATTAACATAAACGTGTTTTATTTGTATTTTAATATTTATTTCGGTTTGGTGGGGAATTTCGAAACTCGTTTGCAAGTAAACGAAATAAAAAATCAACGTTGTTGTGGATCATGTTGAAAAATAATAAATTTCGTCAAATCCCTGTTGATTTCAGATTTGTTTTCAACAAAAATTCTATTTGTAAAAAGGAATGGAACTTTTTTTTTATATATAATATTATATTTTAAAATGAGAAGTAGAAGAAAGAAAAAGAAACTAAATAGAAATTAGAAAGAAACATTGTTTTAGATAGAATTCCAACAACCTTTAAACTGTTCGACGATGTACGATTTTTCTCGATTGGTCTTACTATCCTTCAACTAACGAAAATAGCAACTAAGCAAAGTCTCGAACCTTTTTCCGGTAGAAAATTTAGCTCTTCGATTTAGGACCGTTACGAAGTGATAAAAGAGAGGAGTAAAAGAGGTTGAAATGGTCGAGGAGGAACGCCGATAAAAGATGCGGTGAACGTATGGGTGCAAGAAAAACGTAACCGAGTAGGATGTTTCTGATACAAGGCACGTACAAGCTCGTTCTTTTGTGGTCCGCAAATTCGAGGGTACATCTTCGAAACAGGCAAGATCTAAAGAATCTAAATTCTTTTCTCGATTTAGTCTAAAACGTTCAAATACATGTTATTTGTCTCCCTTAATTATTTAGTAGCTCTAATTATAAGTAAAGTTAAAGAGAAGAAAAAAACATTATTTTAACTTGCCCTAACGAAGCTTACAATTCTCAGTAACTTTATTGTGCTAGTTGGGATAAAAATTAAATTAATATAAAAATATAATTATCGTAACAATTGAAAAACAAATATACAAAAAATATATTCTATATTTCAAATTATAAATAAATAAATAATCAACACACACGATTATATAATTACGAGACACTAACTTAATATAAGATTAGAAATTGTAGTATATAAAAGAATTGTTTTTTATTCGAATAATAAATGAAATTTCAAATATGAAGTACACACACTGAAGAACATGAAGACATTTTAGTGTAAACTAAGATAATGCGCTTACGTTAGGAAGAATTTTCAACACTTAGGTAAAGGTAGACAAATTTTTCCTATACTCAAACATTCCTCTCTCTATTTTTCCTTTTCCACGTCAAGAACCTTCCATTTACTCTGTTCTACGTTTTAGTATCCACGTCTAGTATATCTTTCAAACCGTTCTTTTTTTTTCCAAAAGCTTACATCGAGGCTGTCTCCTCCTCATTTTACACAGCCACGTATCTAGATCTGATAATATCATGAATTACGAGCGCTTATAAGACTTGAGTGGTGCGATATATCAACCAAACTAAACTCATATTCCTTTTTACAGATTCTCTGTATTGGAAAATATGGCGTGTCCACGCCGAACGTGATGAAGGACTCTCTCTTCTCTTCCTATTCTTGATAAAAAAATAAAAAACCAAGGAAAAAGAGTATTATACACATTCGTGTTCACGCATGTATGCGTATTCAAACACACGTATACATTTACACACGTACAAACATCAAACCTGAAATAATATACCTTATAATGATTATACATTACACTATGGTCATGTCTAGACATATACTTTGAAATTACATACTACTCTCTTTGTTTCTTTCATTCTCTCTCTTTCTCATTTTCATCAAGTTATCAACACCCTTGCGTGTAAAGCTCACACTAATAGAACTGTACCCTTACTAGAAACCTTCGTACCTATCGAAGAGAGAAAGAAATACGTTTTTATTTTAATGACTCTTTTTCATAGTACCAAACTATCAGATTATATACTCCGATCGTTATTTATGGTTATGAAGGTTGAATATACTTAAAATTTATCCTAAAGATAACTCGGAACACATCTTTATTTAAATTCAACTGCACCTTATGCTCGTATTATGACGTTCTGTAATATCTAACATAATTTACAAATGTTCTATTCATTGACATTAAGTTTATTCATTGATTTATATATAGTATATTAAATTTGATTGATTTTTTGATACGCCAAAATAAAATTAAATAAAATAAAACGACTAATTAGTCGTGGAAAATTAATTCGAATTTTGGCATACTATGTAAAAGTTACTATCGAAGATATATCGGCTAGAATTGCATGATTAAATGTTTGTGCAATCGTAAAAAAAAAAAAATAAAAAGAAAGAAAGGAAGAAAGAAAGAAAGAAGGTACCGAAAGGTTCGTTGAAAAGTGTAATTTGGAATGCTGCCACAAATCAATGATATCGGACATCGTTGATGCCTCTAAGCGAGAATCCAACTTACAGATTGTTCTCAATCCTCTGCATTGGGTTTCGCTTGGGAAAACTCCGTGGTTGGTTTCATTGCGGGTAGATTAGTTCCACGATCAAACCGTGTCGTCGTGCCAGGAATCGTTAAGAAATTCTACTATTTTTTTTTTTTATTTTTAATCCTAATACTAATTTCTAATCGATTATGAATTTTTTAATATATCAAATAATTAATATATATTTTTAATATTACCTACAATAACAAATATTTTTGATAACGATAAATATTATAATAATAATCGTAAAACAAAGAATAAGCAAAACGTGCAACACGTAGTGAAATGATTAATTAGAAAATGAAATATCGTATTAGTAATATTAACATTACTAACTATCGAGAGAATTCAGAAAGAAAGAAAAATCGAGAGAGAGAGAAAGGAGATAAGTACTAAACTTTCGAATGACTTCATCAATCAAGAAATCCCATCGAGCACGATATCCACACCTTTACGACCCTCTTTAATCGTCTACTTTTTATCTCTAACGCACGATCAGCTCGTTTAAAGCATTTACGACGAGCCTACTCTCTTTTTCAGCCGTCAAACAAAGACATTAGGGAAAAGATAGTAACGGAAAGAGACGACGAGCAACATAATTTAATTTTCTCCACTATGTCGAAGTATTTTATTTCTCTCTTTCGTTCGTTCGTTCGTTCAAAGTGAAATGAATAAAAACCTAAAGGTAAATCTACTAATTTCTCTCTTTTACGAAACTAATTGCATTCAATTTTTCATTTAGTATATTGTAATTATCATTAACTATGGAAATTTGTACGATTAGTTACTGGAAGAAAGAAAGAAATAGGACACGTCAAGGCAATTAAATGAGAAAGAAAACAAAAGATAAAGGAAAAAAAAGAAGAATTAATGAAATAGTAAATGATTTCAAATTATAATACGTGACTTATTAATGTTATGGGTCTTGTATTACCATAATGAAATGTTTGTATGAGTTATGTTTGTATGAGTTATGTTTGTATGAGTAATTCAAATGATGCATTATTGTAAGAAAAATATAAATATGAAGTATCGATTAAATTTAATCAAGTCTCGTATTTTAATGAATATTTTCATTTCAATCCGATACAAATTTAGTTTGATATATAAAAGTATGATTGGAAAGGTTTCGAACAAACAAATCTCATCAATTTTTTGTATCGATTCTTATTTTCATAATTCGTTAAGTAACTTAATAATAAAACTATAGAATGGAAAAGTTAGAACATGTGAATAATAATGTTCTACGTGAAACAAGATTAAATAGAAACGTACTAACTTAACGAGTCAATTTCGAGATTATTCAGTTTGTAGCTGTATTTTAATGAATTAAAAGACCTAAGAAATCGGATTTACAAGTGGTTGTATTAAAAAAAAAGAAAGATAAACTCACGTTTAACGATTTAGCTAGCTCATGCACAACGACGTTTAAAGATTTTTGTTTTAATTTATGGCTTTACCATTCATGCTAGCTCGTAAATGTACGTTGGAATACATTGCGTTGAAACTAAAAGCACATAGGCATATATATACATATATACACATATATATACACATATATACGTGTATATTCCAAAGTTATTTCCTTTGACATCGTTAGCGGATTCAAACCAACATAACGTTCGATATTAAACCAGAGCTATCATTTTTCTTTTAATTATTATTCGTGTTCATATAAATGATCTTATTCTTAAACAAAAAGATATTAGTTAAATATATATGCCTATTTCTTAGAATAAGATAATTCATCGAAATGGATTGAAACAGCGAATAAACGAAAATAGCAATTTTCCTCATGTTTCCTAGAGTACGCGATCATGCGATTTAAATTGCGTGTCTTTGAATGATAAAAACGTGGGGAATAATATAATAATAATAATAATAATAAAAAAACATTAAAAAAGAAAATCCACAAAGTACGAGACAGCCGACCAGAAAAGAAAAGTAAGAAGAAAAAAACATGATGGAACAAAACGTAGGTTGAATTGTAGTGGATTTTTCAATCGTACGATAAGAGGTGACTTTTGATTCTCTCTCTCTCTTTCTCTCTTCCTCTTCCTTTTTCTCTCTCATACACTCTATTGCAACTAAAATGGGCAAAATCACGCGAAAGGGCGGAGTTTACGTTATGTTGTAATAGTCTACCTCTCTCAACGAATTTACTTTATTTATTTGCCCAAGTCGAATTGAACGAGTATCATAAACGAGACAATGAACCGTAAAATAAAATACAATAACTCATTTTTTTTAATTTATAACATTCACACTACGAAAAGGCAGACAATCTCCTATGGTTATCAATGAAGTAGAAATTTGTATTAATGGACTCGATCAAATCCAAGGTAAGACTTTGGAAAAGAGACTAGCACGTTAGTAAAAATTACTTATAATTCTCGCTAAGAGTTGATTGGATATTCTTTCTTTTTATAATAAAAAAAAAATACAATTATTTAGAAAATCCTAATCTTACAAAATCATTTCTGGAAAATGAAATCAATCGATTTCTGGATACGAATCCTCGATGAAAATAAGTTAAAGAATTTTTGTTTATTTGTATATATGCATATACATACAATAACTTACACACACCACACACAGAGAATTTTCAAAGTTATCCTAGATATATCCTTATCCAGTAATGGGTAGCTGTTTGCGAGGTGGAGGCGCGTATAAATTGCCTCGCAAGAAGGTACGACTAGGGAGGAAAAAAAAACGAAGAAAAAAGAAGAAGGGACGAAAGAGACTTGAATGAGAAAGGGAAAAAAAGAAAAAAAAAAAAGGAAAAAGAGGAAAAGTGGAAAAAGGAGAAAATATCAAGGAAAACGAAGAAGAAGAGAACAAAAGTAAGAAAAAAAGAAATAAAAGGAAGGTTACTTCTCTATCCTCCCAGGATATATTCAGGGGGGCTATTCAGTTGCCAACCAAGGAAAGAACGAGACCTACAATTCCGCGGGAAGAATACCTCTGGGTATTTAAGGGATAAAGTGCCACGCCAAACTAAACGTCTCCCTTCCACCCCGTGTATGTTCTATCTCTTTATACCTACTTCGGTTATCTCTACCGCCTACTACTGCTACTGAGTACCAATGTGGCGCACCAAAAGCGTATGAAAGCTAAGCCTCACAAGAGACATGAAAAAGATGTACCTATGTATAAATATATATACACCATATACACCAATATTTATCCATATATACTTATATACACCCATATACACCCATATACACCCATATACATCCATATACACTCATATGCACCCATATACACCCATAAATACCTACATACACCTATATAATATATATGTATATAAGTAGCATGTATTTATATTCATTTGAAACAAGCCTATATTCAATCATACAAACCAATATACACTCATATACACCTACATAAACCTATACATATGTATATATGTAATATGTATTTAAATACATATGAAATAGGAAGACATAATATATTTTCTAACCGAATAGAAATACGTTTTTCTTCCCTTGTATCGGATATATATTATATAACGATACTTTGAAAATATATAAAAGACGTTTGATGTAGCTCGATCGAGTATTACATCCAGCATCAAGTATTATCACAACGACAATGACAATGAAAATGCGAGAGAATATACATCTGAGATTCTTCCTCACCCTTCTCTCCTACAAACCTTCCTCTACTATTCCTTATTCCTCTCGCAGTAATCTCTCTCTCTCAACGTGAAAGCCGCAACTCCATCCGCCAAGGATTCGCCCAAAGGATTATCCTTTGAAATCTTCGCACCAACTCGTAAGAGGAGAGTTGTTTTATATCTTCTATCCGTGCTCTTTAGTTGACAATGATAGACAATTTTTACGATTCAAATACTAACAAATTAGACTTTTAATACCATTTTACGTTAAATATATTTAATATTTTTTTTTTAGATTACCAAAGGGGTTGGTGGAAAACAAAATGTGCAATTTTCTCATTGAATGGTGCCCAAAACTATGACATTTTATTTCCACCAAACTAATATATATCAATTTTGAGAGAAATATAAAAAAAGATAAAGATTAGGATTACAGCATGTTGGAGATTGGAGGTCTAAGAAAACCACCTTAACAATAAGTTTCTAGAATCTCTTTTAACGATCACAGAATGGAAGATGTTGTACAGATCTCTCGCAACGATCTACTTTCAATCCCCCTCCTCCTCTTTTAACTTCTAAGTTTATTTTATTCTTTCCCCTTTTGTAATTTTTTCACCACGCGACGTTGTTACCAATAAAACATTTTTAACATACAATTTTCTACTTATTTTCGATATTTATTGAAGAATGTTTCACTCTAAAATTTGAATTATTATTCAAATACGTTTTTATTTTATCGTAAAATATATCACACCTAACTCAGTTTATTTTATTCTATTTTTTTGATACTCACACGTCATTTCTTTCTTAACGTTATCGAATATACACACACACAAACACGCACCCCATTCTCATGCATATTTTGAAAACGTTTGATATGCATTCATATTCGGATAAATTTAGTTTGAAATAGGAAAAGAAAAAACTATCTCGAATAGTTTGTTTGTTTTTTATCTGATTGGGCCAGATGTCCTTTTGGATCGTTTCCTTTTTCCCTTATCGCTAATACACATAAATTACTTATACACATAAAACACCATACACTCATACCATTCTATAATCCTCTTTTACAGTAAATAAAAATAAATAATATCCTTAAAGCTTGAAATGTTATTATAAAAATACTACCATCGTATTATTTCATTTGTATTAATCAAAAGAAATTATAGAAATATATAAATAATAATCAACAATTTTGCGGTTACTACTAGTTTAGATTATGCATTTATAGAAATTCCCTGTGGTAGAGAATATAGTGAATGTGCATAATAATTATGAATGTGTGGTAAAACCTGCTTGTGGAAATAATTATATTTCATATTCATCCGTTTAAAGCTTGAACATGAGCGACGTTCGAATATATTCATTCGTTTAAAAGTTAATATTATTTCGCTAGGATGGAATATATTCAGGGGAACGATTTAGTTAATGAGTAACTTTGAACAACGATTACTATTGGATACTAATGACATCGAGTAACAAATGTTATGAATATCATCGAATAATTGTAAGAGCATCGACAACAGGGAATTCAGAGGGTTGAAGAGGAATATCCCCATTGGATTTAAAGAAGAAATATTGCTATTTGCAAAGATATCTATTGGAAGGTGGAGAAGGGATGAGAGAGGGAAAGGCTTAATCCGTAGTATTCATTACTTGGCAACACTCCCAAATCAATTGCGTATGCGATTAGATCTGTGATAGATAATTGTAAAAATAACAAGTGAACAAATCTCGGTGGATTTTGGATATTTGGCAGATAGCCACGTTTTATCTTCTTTTCGTTAAAAAGACAAAATATATTTAAAAATATGTATTTTCTATTTGGCATAGATACGAAGAAGATGATTGTTACGAAGAAATGAAATGGTACATTGTATGATGAGTTTTTTTGACGGAGTATTCGACAGTTACCTGAAAAATGGGAAAAAGTAGTGGCAAGCGATGGGCAGTATTTTCAATAATGTAATTTTTTACTTTCATTTCAAATAAATCGTTATTTTTTAATAAAAAAACGATACGAATTAAATCCAACACCTAATAATTAAATTTTTGTGTTTAATTGTGAAGACTAGAATATTTTTTTAAATATTTCTCTTACAGATCGTTTGAAAAGAAGAAGATAAAGGAAAATCTTGGAATGATTCGAGAGGAGAGTAACCGCAAATTTATTCCTTTTTTTTTTTGACATCAGAGAGAGCAGAAATATTAATTCGCGATTAATCATAAACTTGCGGACAGTCGGTTATAAATTTTCTCTGATATTTCAACGAATTAGCGTCGGAATGGGTCACGCGGGAACGTTTTCCCGACTTTACGAGATTGTCCTCAATAATTATGCGTCAGCGTTAACGACACCATTCGTATATTAGATTATTATCATAGATTAAATTTATTACCATGACGATTATATCGTTGCTAGATCGAAGTAGACATTCGTGAGCAGTCGCACCGTAGAACTTGCTGCCTCTGACCCGTTGCAGTAACTCCAGCAACCATTTTCATACTGTTCCTGTTACGTTGTTGAATGTGACGATAAATTCATAAAATATAATCATGCTCGCGGTTTATCTTAACAATAATTCAACTAACTAAAGATAACTCTTTTTGCTAACTTAACTTTAATTAACACTAAATCTTTACAATGCACTTTCAAATGACCATTTTTGAAATTTAGTTTAGAAATTTTTCCCTACAATAAACATACAACCCATTTTTCAATATTAACAACTACATTGTTTACTTTCTGAACAAATTACATAGCATGTTTAATCTACCACGAGCAGTCATTTGATCATTCGAACAATTCATGTTATTTACGATTATATTCTTTGGAATACGCACTCCTAAAATTGTTTTACGAGTTTGCAATGCAATTGTGGATCTGCAATGTAAACAAAAGTAGGATTCGAACAAATGCCTAGGTTTCAGTTTTGCGATTCGAACAGAGAGAACATGAAAATTTGGGTTGTTAAATAGTTGTTTTAATAGCATGATGTTAATAAGGATTCCTGTGAGTAATGAAATTTCTTCTTTCACAGTGTTTTATTTTACTTGGCAATCACTTTTTTACCAACTTAGAAAATATTGAATAACGCGGAGTCTTCCCTTAACAAAAAAAAAAAAAAAAAGGGAAAAGAAGAACAATTTGTTTGTCATCCTCGTAGTCGTCTTCGTCGTTTCGAAGAAGAAAATTTGCTCGCGGTTCGTGTTCTCATTCTCGTAAAACATTGCAGAGAGAACTAAGTTCGGTATAACGAGGCCGGTGTTCGTTAGAGGATTTTCAATTTTTCTTGAAGTTTTTTTCCACGCTTCCACGCGCTGTCGACTCGGTGCTAGTACTGGTGGTGGTAGTGTTGGTGGTGGTTTTTCTTGGAGCCAACGGTACTCGGCCCAAGTATTTTAAATTCCAAGTCGAACTTCCAGAGAAGCGTGCTGTGTCAGCCCAAGCCAAGGTTCGGGACGAAAAGGGAGGAAGAGGAACGGGGTGGAAGAAGGAACGTGTCGTTCCAACCCCATTTTACGTTTGCCTCGAGAAAAATCGAAGTACTCGGTGGAAGGTCGCAAGAAAGATCTAGGAAGAAAGAAAAAAAGTTCTACCTTCGAGATGTTTAGGGGGACAAAAAGTTAAATACATATTTTTTTATATTTAGAAGACAGTTTAAACATTTTTAAATTGTATATCTGTATCCTTTATTAACTATCTAAAATCAAATCTAATCTGTAACATTTACTTCAGACTTTTAACTTTATCGTCTATTCACAAATAAGAAAAATAATAATAACGAATAAACTGAACTCAAATCTACAATACTCAAGTTTAAAAAAGTGAAAATATCACATTCTTCAAAATAATTCTTGCGAAGTTAATTTTCTCCAACATCGATTATTATTTATTTATTTTTTTTCTATCTTCAACGCATGGTTAATTTCAACTTCTCCTAGATGAACAATTTCGAGCTATATTTCTCTCTCTCAAAAAAAATAAAAATAAAGGTTTCAACGAGACAATAGATCTAATCGTTTAAATTTGAAGTATCCCGATTGAAGAACGTTCTTACCGTTTCAAGAATCATAATGATGTCGAAATAATTTACGCTCGAATCGTTCGATATTTGTTCGTTACGTTTCTTTAATGAATTTTTTAACGCAGAAAATAATATTTTATTCTTAGAATAATTAACGTTTTTCGATGATTTAACTTAATGGTTAAATAGTATCATTGAATAATATAAATGAAAACCTAAGTGTAAGATAATAGAAAATATTCGAAATTAACGTGAACTACTCAGATGTTTCCTTCTAATTAACGTTGAAAACTGAAGAAGGTTGAGAAAGAAAGAGTAAAGACAAGATTAAAAAAAAGAAAGAAAGAGAGGAGAGAAAAAAAGAGTGAAGGATTCCTATCGTAGATGAAATGTATGTATTGTGATGCTTCAAGTCTTCGTAAGAACAGTTCGTCCAGCCGGATACCTGGGAACGCCCTTATCAGCGTCCTCCAGAGTGGAAAAACGAAACAAGGCCAGCCTCATTATAACGAGAAGCGTAGACTGGGCCTCTCATCTCGAGGATGGTGCATTGTCTTGGAAAGACGTTTCTACAAGAATACTGAAGTCCATTCTTAAGGGAACTGGAAAAACACTTATCGTTCGATGAAGCATACATCTACACGTATAGAACATTTTTCCCTTCGTTGAAATAAAAACCCATATTTTCTTGAAATATCAAATACGAACTTTACAAAAGGAACAAACCTAATAATAAATAAATAAATAACAATCGAACAGAAAAATTACGATTAAGTTAATAAATAATTGTATTATGTTTTTTAATCAAAAGTATCCTTGAACTTTAATCTTTGAAAAAGAAACTGAAAGCGCGTAACACTTTCTAAAAATTCCACGACCAATCTCAAAAGTACATACTAACCAAAAAAGAAACAACCTACTCCCTATTCCTCTCTTTTTTTTTCCTTTTTATTCAACTCTCGGATGTCCAAGTTCACGCGTGTGTGATAACACTTTAGCTATCTTCTATGCTATTTTTTCCCAACGATTCTTCGTTGTTCTATGTAGAGTGTTCTAGGAGAGACAGAAAAAAGAAAAGTGGAAGATCCGTGAAACGGATACATCGTTTCTACGTGTCTGAGAAGTTTTTAAGTTCGCCTTTAACGTCCGTCCAATGTGCCAACGTTTTCTGCTTCGCTTTCCAGGTCGGTCGAGCTACGAAATAAGAGAATTTCTTGGGTGCCTTTCCACCTAAGTAGACGCATACATTCAACAAGACTTTCGACGATCCTACGAACTCGTATATACTTGACTACCTACTCCATATATATATAGAAACATATATATATACATATTTAAGTAAAGTATATAGCTAGGAAGATTTTAGGAAACACATGTATTACACATAAACGTGAAATACATTCTCGTGCATACACGTACACGTATTACACATAAACGTAAACTACATTTTCACGTATACACATACACGTATTACACATAACCGTGAAATATATTCTCACGCATCCACATACACACACACACTTACATCAACTCACATATACTTGTATTTAACAGACGAAACCAGGTGCAGGCCACAGGCTTGCTGTAAAATTAGCGATTAAAACTTTTCGTGGCTAATTTCTGCCTTTCTCGCGGACGGTTGACCGCGTTTCATGGACGAGCAACGAACTGGCTTCACTGAAAATTTTCCATTTCTGAGAACGTACCAAACAAATACCGAGTCATTGATCTCAACTTCAATAATTTTACTCAATCATTTTCATTTTTTAACATATCCAAGACATTATTTTCTTATTTTTCCCTTTGATAATAATTCCTTTTAGAAAATCCTTTACCAATTTATATTCCTATTCCTCTCTATCTTCTTCTACTATTCTTCTCGGTTTCTTCTTCTACTTATTCTTCTTCTTATTCTTATTCTTTCTTTCTTCTGTTAAGGTCATATGAATCATCGTTATCGCCTTCTCCTTTCGTCTCTCACTTGTTGCCCAAGCACATTTTATGCAAGAAACGAGATGGTAGAAAACTGGATGGAAATTTTATGAACTTCTTCCTATCGTTCTCGCACAGGTCTTTCAAATTTGTTTTGAGAAAAGGAAAGATCAGAGTTTACCTTTAAGAAATCTACAAGCGAGGGAGCTATTTTTGATAAATAATCTAAGATAACGTTAAATTACAGAAGATTGAGTCACTCTGATAATTAAGTTATATTCTTTATTGTTTATTTTCAAGAATGGAAGAGTATTTTCGATCGAGTTTGTCCTAATTTTCTAACTACGAATGAGAGTTCTAACTACGAATGAGAGTTCTTATACGAATGAACCCTTCACCCATTCCCCATTCCCCATTCCCCCTTCACCCTTCACCCTTCACCCCCGGAAGAAACGCTAGCTGGAAAATAATGCAAATAATAAAGCGTCTCGTTATTACGGTAATACTTCTCTCTCTCTCTCTTTCTTTGTTTCTTTGTTTCTTTATTTATTTCTCTCTCGGTGCTAAGTTTCTACAAATTAAAACTAATGAAGTTACTTTAAAGAAATAAGACGTGAATTAGAGACTAATATAAATTATCCTTTTCTTATTCCTATTACTACTATTATTCTTTCTTTCTCTTTTTATCTTAGTATTAATTGTTGTAAGATTACTTGTAAACACGTACCAATGATAAATTTTTAAATCGTCGAATCACATTTTATATGCCCGACAATAAACATTCTTTTTAATTATTTCATTTAAAGAAATATTAATAAAATAAAATTATACACACATAAACACGCATGCATGTATGCATAAATTTAGTAGAAAGTTCTTTTTGGACCGATATTTAATATACTTTTAATATGCTTATGAAATGGGATTTTTCTATAATCAAAATTTTAAACTTCGATGAACCAAAATTATCGAATTATTCGTTTATATTCATTGCGTTTAATATTAATTGGAAATTACATTAAATGTTAAATTGAAAATATATGTTTAAAGTGTATTCGATATTATACAAGTGCATATGCATGTGCACGTGCATGTATGTATGTATGTGTGTGTGTTTTTATTCCTTTATTTGAAAATATGAAAATATAATGGTGTTAAATTTAGCGTAGTTCTTATCGCTGGCCATAGTTAATTCTCTTAGGAAGAATTTCGTGTATAGCGTGCAAAGGATTACGAGAAATCCTTTCAATTTGACGGAAATGCGTGATCGCGTAGAGGAATGTCCGGTGATATGCAGAAGCTCGAATTACGTTCGTATACGATTACCGATGTCTGGTGTTATCTAGGGATTAGCATTGATAATAGTTGGCCCATTCGAGATATCGCATTTCACGGCTGAATTTTCTTCGACAAGCGGGAGAGTTAGGATTCGAATGTAGGACAGACTAATTATCGATTATTATACTTCCAATGATACTTTTTTATTTTACTAATTCTTCATTATTTTATTTCATAGATATTAAAATTATTCATACCAAAAGATTATTTCTCTTTTACGATATTTAATATTCATATTTAATAATTTAATGTATGAAAAATTATTAACAAACGTCAACGTTAAATCCGAGTTATTTTATTGTTAAATTAATATATTTTTCATATTTTATATTTTTATATATAATAATTTATAAATTATAAAATATATATATATATTTATAAAATATTTCAAAATATATTGGAATAACTTGAATGATTTTAATATGCAAGATATAAGCATACTTTGAAACACCTTATAGGATATGCATAATTTTTGAATACCAGAGATGAGAAACGTCAAAAAAAGATACCTCATTTAAATTCATGCTTCTTTGTGAACCATTAAACAGAAATATTTAGCTCTTTAATAACGTACATTCTGACATTTGACGCACAATATTACATCTACATACACATGTGTACTTAATATTAACACGTTCAAAGCTAAAGCATCATCACGGTTTATTTCTCTTCGCAAATTGTAATTACGATTAAAAGCCGGCATCAGCATAATTTCTAAAAGAAAATACATGTTCCGTGTATATGATACAAATATGTTGAAAGAGAAATAGCATGAGCAATGTTTCTTTATTCTTTTTCATTGGACTGATAAGTAAAATATAAAGGCCATACACACACCTCTAATGGTAGAAACGCGTCAAGAATTTTTGATCGTTATCACATTGAAAGTTAACGCTATATCGGGTTTATATATTTCCGTCATTTATTTTTATTCTTACTAAAAAAGATAAGAAATTTTTCTCTTCGTAAGTAGACAGGAAAATGATGATTATTCCTGTATCAGATAACATCTATAAAATATCTTTTCTTATACCAAGTATATATCAATTGTAAATAATTCATTACATTTTGTTAATTTAATAATTATTCCAATTATAAAATTTAAAATGAAAATAAAAACAAGAGACTAGTCAGATCTATAAAATACCATTTTCTGTATCAAGTACTTGTTAGTTCTAAATAATGATATTTTGTTAATTTAATTATTACTTTTATCGAATGAAAAAATCTAAAACTGAAAATAAAAACAAGAGAGAAGTATATATAAGACTATATAAAAGAATATTTTAATTCCAATTAATTTTCTTTCAGTAGATACTATTATGAAGAAAGCTTTTAGTTAAATAATTTCAACCTGAAATTATAGTTTATCGTATAATATCATTGTCATTAATGTCAATAGAACAATAGAAGAAAGACATTAAGAGAACAGAAAAGCGTGGTATGTAATAGGTAGGATACGCGTAAAACGGAAATAAAGGAAGAGAAGAAAAATAATACGATGAGAAGAGAAAATAAAGTCCAGAGAAAAAAAAAGATAGAAAAAGAACGTGGGTGACGGGAAAGGAAGACGAAATTGCAAGCTTTGTTCGTGTCGAGAGAATCGTAGTGGAAGGAGGATAGAAGGGTGTCTTATCCGTTTCTGTATTTATTTTCTTCGCCCCTTTTTTTTCTGTTCTTCACCTTTCCCTTCGAGCCTTTCATTTTTGTCATCTCTGAGAAACCCTATGAAGTTTTCGAAAAATAACTTTGAGCAACATATGTCACTCGTGTTATAGATCGTAAATATAAAAATACGTCTCTAATGTATGTGAGTTAAATATGTGTGAATATATGCGTGCACACATGATAAAAGTTATCCAAATGTGTGTGTGTATGTGTATGTGTAAGTGTATGTGTATTTCGTAAAGCTAAGAAACTAGGTCAACCTTTATAAATCGATAATAATCCTTAAAGAATCTCCATCGAGTTGTTATCTTACCAGAAAATCGATCAAATGATGTCACCTTTGACTTCCATCAAAGGAACCTTTCTGTCAACTTTCTAGCTAAATCTATGTAGTAAGTAAATTTGTATTTTCATACGAAATGATGATAGATAAAGAGTTGTCTAACGAAAATTCGTGTCAATGGTAAATATTACTTTTATCTGTCATATTAAAGGCAAATATAATCATAAATTTAATATTAGTACAATTTTTCATAATCATTGTATGATTTCTACTTCTGATCAAATAAAACAGATTGGTAAATGAAGTTTATAAATCAATAAATCAACGTTTATCATATAACACATACACAACATATACATTAGAAACTATCAAAATGAAAAATGTTGAAAAGTAAATTAGCAAATCATACAAAAATATAATTATAGTTAAAATAATAAAATAGAAAATACATTGATTAATAATGTATTAAAAAATATTATCGGTAGTTAAAGAATAGAGTATACTTTTAATAGAAACTTACCATATGATGAGATGAAACACGGTTAATAGAAACTGTTGATTATAATATTCAAAAAAGTATATACGAGAACTATGAGAAGATGATCTTGAAGCAGTGACGACTAACGAAAGACTAACTGTTTTGTTTACAAACGTGGTAATATCATAGTACTGTCAAAAAAACTTTCCTCTTTCGCCGGTACTTTTTTGTTTACGTATTTATACGAATATCAACACGTAGCAAGTTAAAATTAACGATTTCAAATATTTTAATTATTTCTTTTATATTTAATATATAATATTTAATATATACATAATTTATTATATATAATAAATATAATTTTATTATAATTTTATTATATATATAATAAATTGCATTCATAATTTGTATAAAAAAAATAATCAATGATTAATTAATTAATCATTGATTAATATTTTATCTTGAAAATATAAAAGAAAATAGTTTGAATTTTCGTGCAACAACACACCAATTTCGTGGACAAAGTCATGACTCATTTGCGGTTCTTTCTTTCCCACCTCCACCTCCACCACCACCTCCATCTCCTCCTCCTCCTCTTCCTGTGTTTCTCTTCTACCCTTGTCTTACTCTTCAGCTTAATTTACCTACACGTTGTTCGTGAGAAGACAAGGGTACTGGAAATTACAGCGATATTTCTAACAGCCAAAGTAATTTTTTTCTTCTTACGAAATAAACGAGGTATTAGACTATCTCAAAATAAACAAAGAAAAGACTTGACCATACTCATTAACAATTTTCAATTACGATTTTTTTATCGTGAAACTAATTTTTTTTATTTCATTATAAGATTCCAACAAGATATAACGATTGAAGATTATTTTCTTTGAATTTATATTCGAACTCATTATTGAAATGTCAATTTGAATATCGTCTCGATGATAGAAAAATAATGGAAATGATCTGCCATCGTTTTATGCAAATCTCAATAAGAAACGAAAATATTAAAGCTTTAATCTTACAAATGAATTCCTTTGCTCCATTTCATACTTCAAAACCTAATATACGTTCTTTCTATTTTTAATTTTTGGATGATTTGTGTACAAATAATGAACTACAATACAACATTGAGAAATTTTAAAAAGATACATCGTATATAAAATAAAGATAACATATTTATCGAGACAATTTTCAAATTAGCTGAGAAAATAAGAAGAAGAAGAAGAAAAAAAGAAAGTAATAAATTTACTAAAGGTACGTTTAAGTGTTATTTCCTGATAAATATCTTAACGTAGGGTCCTAATATAAATCACCTTTGCCGCTATCTCTGTTACGAATAATTTAGAAGGTTAGACGAACTTAGTCTGTGTCTTGAAAGGCAACGCTACCGTTATCTTTTATTAAAGCCGAAAGTACGACAGGAATTAGGCTTGTTTGTTCCTCATATTTTTGATTTACTTAATAATATCCTCTCGATGTACGAGAAATAAGTTTTCCTTTCGATGATTAAAAATAATTTTAATTAAAAAGAATGAAAATTAAAACGCGACTTGCTTTACATTTAAAACAACTAAATATTAATCATTTTTTTGTTGTGTATGAAATATTTCTCAAATTAGGATTGGAAGAAACATAACGGATATTGAAATGGTTTTATTTTCAATCGATCGATAGAACAGACTGGTTTTCTTGAAATTCTTTCTTATCTTATCTATTCTCTCTCTTTCTCTCTTTGTAGAAATATGTAGTCTTCGTCTACGTGAAAAAATTTCAATCAAGAAGATAACCTTTTTTTATTTCCTTCTTTTTCCCTATCAAAGAATTCCCTTTTGAAAATTCGTGTTGCTTCATCGTCGTCGTCTACTGCAATGGGTAGAAAGAAATTAAACTTTTTTCCACGTAGTCTCAATTTTTTACCAAATATCTACTTCCTTTCGTCGTTCCCTTGTTCCATCGAAAAATCGCGAAAGATCATCGTGACTGATGACGCTGTTTCACTCGGAGAGAAAGAAATTTTGTGGTCTGCGTAAAAAAAGAAAATAAAAAGAGAGAGAGAGAGAGAGAGAGAGAGAGAGAGAAAGAAAGAAATGAGAAAAGTAATAGATCATAAAACGTGTCGGACAATTCTATAATCTTCTTTCACTGTCTTATTCTTTTATTTCTACGATTGGTAATCCCCAACCTACGGAGAATAGAATAAATTTATAAAAAATCAGTAATATCTTCAACGAGAGAGAGAGAGAAAGAGATGAAGAATCTACGATGAGACAAAAGAAGAAGAAAACAATGAAACTTGTATGAAAAATGTTTGACACATTTGTAACAAAATTTTTCGATAGGCATCTTGACGTGTATTTTATTACCATTAGAAAT
This sequence comes from Mischocyttarus mexicanus, assembly GCA_023678845.1. NCBI lineage: Eukaryota > Metazoa > Arthropoda > Insecta > Hymenoptera > Vespidae > Mischocyttarus > Mischocyttarus mexicanus. The sequence goes on along the minus strand of JACGTP010000210.1, from coordinate 23,166 downwards.
CCTTCTCTTTGCTGACACTGTCAAAGAAATAAAAGAATAAGAAGAAGAAGAAGAAGAATAAGAAGAATAAGAAGGAAAAATAAAGCAGAAGTGTTGTTGAAGAATAAAACAAGTGGGCTTGTGGTTTTCTCGAAAAACTTAGGGGGAAGAAAAAAATCGAAACAAGAAGATTGAGAAAGTTTCTAATCGTGGGTTTATCCAACGGTCAAGAGAAATATTTCTCGAGGGGTTGAAGAATGCTTGCTTACTTGTAGGCTCCAAAGAAAAAAAAAAGAAAGAAGGAAGGAAGGAAGAAAATAAAAAAAAGAAAGAAAGAAAGAAAAAAAGAAGGGAAGAAGGGAAGAATGAAAGAATGAAAGATAGAAAGAAGAAAAGAGATCTTCGAAGAGAAGGTTAGCGATGAAGGTGGGCGTAAAACACGATCAATCATTCTTCATAGTTATATTCCTTGCGTATTTCGCTTAAAGCTTGAACCTCTCAACGGTATTCTAGTACCACACAGGTACTAATCCTCCTTTAATAAAACGGGATCTAAAGTACGTTGCCCTTACTTTCTATCAGCTAAGTTACCTTACCCTTTTTACTTTTCTATTTTCTCTATCGACTTTCGATCTAATTCCTTCCATTCGAATTCATTCATTTTACCTAATTTCGTATCTTCCTAAATTAGATATTACGCTTGAAAAGTGTTCCTTTAATTACAACCAAAACTAACTCTCTTTTTTTAAATTCAAGATAAATGAATATATTGAATTAATGGGAAAAATAATGTCGAATTTTCCAACAACTTGATATATGTCAACTACAAGTTGTATGGTCAATTAGATATTTCACATATTTTATCAAATATTCATAAAATTCTATGAAGTATTTTGGATTGATTAATATTAAACACGGATTATTTGTCATTAAGTTAATAAACTACATTTTCTTCTCTTATTATTTGTATGAATATATAAAAATGTCTACTTCGCAAAATGTATTAAAATATAGAAGAATAATAAGCTAGTAAACGTGACGACTAACACTTGTCACCGTTACAGAGAAATGGATAACGTCTAGAAATAGTGTACTGAAATTGTGGTAAACTTCAAGTAACCGACTATGAAATTGGTCAATTTAGAAAACGATATACCACAAACCTCGAGATTTCGTAGTAGAAGACCACAGGTATCGATCACTATCACTTCCTATTACCATTCGTAGTACATCTGGGAAAGCTAAACGGTGGATCGTTCATGCTTCATAGTTTGCCAATCGCGTTACTCCCATAGTTACTCTTCCTTTATATCCAATTTCTAATATATATCCTATCTTCAATTGATAATTAATACTATCCAAATGAAATTATGGAATAATATATTGACTCGAATACGGAATCATTGTTATACTCGACGAAATGAAATATAATCCTCGCATATTATTATTCGTTATTAACTTTAATGAAGAAAAACAAAACGATGAATACTTATTAACGACGTAGTCTCAACCAATTATAAGAATAATATTATCACGTTTCAATCAACGAATAATATTAATCAATAATTATCGTTTAATTAGGAAATAACTATTTTCGTAAATATTATATTTTTCTCCCGAGATGATAATAATAATTATTATTATTATTATAATAATAACAAAATGAAATAATCATATAACATTTTCTCTATGTTAAAAAATATTACTTTTTACAAGAAATAATATTAGGTGGATCAAAAAGTAATGTCATTTCTGAGTACTGTCATTTTATCACAGCTAATCAGAGTCTGCTTCTAAATCCTGTTGAAGAAAAATAAATAACGACATTACTTTCCGGTTAATCTAATAATAATAATATAAATTTAAAGTATTATATATATCTTGTCTGACCATATATATATATCACATCCAAGAGATCTATTCCAATTACAGAACAATCCTACGAGTTTTATGATTTTGTTTTATTAAACAAACAAAAATAATAAAGAAAAACAAAATCACACGCATATAAAGCGTATATAGAAACGTTGTTCGAATCAATCTGAATATGATTGAATCGAACGAGAAGCCGGTCTATTCAAACTGTTACATAAAACCATTTTTGAATCCAGTGAATCAACGTGTATTCGATAGAAAATGATTATACGAAGGATACGGATAAAATCTCTCTCTCTCTCTCTCTTTCTCTCTCTCTCTCTCTCTCTTTCTATCTTTCTACAATATATTTCGTATAGATATAAAAGCTTAGATATAGTTACTTACTACCCTACCGTTCAGTTATACTTCCGACAAACAGAGATCATCTTATTCGGTATCGAAATAAGAAACTAGCACGTGTCGTGAGTTCTTAAAAGAGCTCAGTCATCCCTCTTCCCCCGTGTGATAAACTAAAAAAATCGAATTTTATTGTTTGTCTTTTTGCATAAATTGATTCCTAAACATGTTTAGAATATACCAGTAAAGTGATTTTCCAATATTCCAAGTTGTTAGAAAGTTACAGCTGTTAGCAAGAGCAGGTGGAAATGTATTATTTTAAGCTTGAAATAAACATAAAAATAATGCATTTCTTCTCTTACTGCAATTAATATGCCACATATGTGGTAAAATAACAACTTTGTGGGATGATTTTATTGTCTAAGGAATTTTTCTATATTACAAAAGATATTTATAATGATCTCATTAGTCAATCCTAATGACAATTTGTTAGTTCGTTAAGGTCTAAAAAGAAAGGTTGTTACAAAATTGTGTTAGAAATAGGAGGATTATCCAAAGAAAATCGTCTTTTGGCTGACAATAGAAATCACTTTGTCGTTGGTCGATCCTCGAGAACGTGAAAGTCGCAGAAACAAGGTCGACTTCTTCCTCTCTGTTCTCTCACGATTCCTTTTTTCCCCTTTTATCTTCTTCGAACCCGTGAACGAACTTTTTCTTCTTCTTCTTCTTCTTCTTTTTTTTGACTTTCCGCAAACGCGTCTCCATTGTATCGTAAAAGTACAATTTCACGCAGAGGAAAGTAAAAAGAAAAGAGGTGGTGGAATGAGGAAATCAGAGAAATACTACTCGTTTCCAAAGATCATTCGAAACATTTTTATCGATGATGAGTGTGTACTACGATAAACTTTGGGATTAAATTATCTAAGAAAATAAAACGTAGGTTGAGGGTTTTTGTTAGTTTTTTTTTTGGAAAGAGTGGAGATAATTGTATTTTTATCGAAATTTTATTAAGTCTTTACGATTCTCGTTAACGTTTCTCTAATCCTTATTTTTGTCGTATACCAATTTAAAAAAACAATTCTTACATCTACGATTTAATCTATTTATACTTTAACAAGGGGATATATAAATAAACAAATAAATTTTTCTATAGAAAATTAAGGAAGATTTTAGAGAGGATGTACTACTCCGACAATATAAAACTGTATATATTATGCATAAATAAAATATGTAAATATTATACAGAAATAACACCGAAAGAGAGTTGTCCCTAACTGGGACAAAAGTTCTTAAGTGATTTTAAAATTCAGAAGTGGACCTAAAAAAAACCCCGTCGGGATGGTAGGAAAAAACATTTCTATATTCTTTGAAATAAATTCTAAAGCTGTGAAAAAAATATCTGAATGCTTGCATTAAATTTTTTTCTTCGGCTAAATCATTTTCACCTTTTGCAAATCCGTTTTTTCTCCAGAAAAAAAAAATAAATAAATACGTCAAGTGCTGTTCCCATAATCTCGCTACCCACGTTTCGTAATATGTCAAACATTTTTCCATTTTATTATTTTTCTTTCTTAGAGTTGTCTTTTTTTTATTTAATACTACAGAATCTATTCATCGAAAAAAAAACTAAACGTTTATCTATGATCGTGTATAATTTGCAGAAAACTTTTTCGTACACAGTTGACGTAAGATCGATCGATCTGACGTTGCTCGAACAGTCCTAATAGTCGGTCGAATATTACCCAGGAGAGGGATTATGAATCAGGTTTGGGTATGGGAACGCGAAAAGGGTTATCCAAAATGTTGGTTGCAGATGTTGGATACTAAAACGAAAGCTCGTTCGTCACAACGAGTCAACGGCACAAAACCACTTTTATTGTTCGTCGACATAGCCGTTGCTGTTACCACCACCAACCACAACACCCATGCAACGCTATTTTTCGAGAATAAATATCAATCTTTTAAGGGCTTGTATATGTCGTTCGTTGAAAATCCGAATCTCTCGCATTGACCGCCTTTGATCAATTTAACCGTTCGAGAGTACCGATGAAGCTGTTGCTGCCCCTTTCTCACAAACTTCCACTGTTGCCCTTTTCTATTTAAAAACATAACAAATAAAATGTTCTTTCGCATTGAAAGAAAATTTTAGTAGAAAAAAAATAGAATTATTATTCATTCGTTCTCGTTAATTCCCCTTTTCTTTTCTTTTCAATTAGTTGCAATTACTTTAACGTAAATAAACATTTGGAACGTGTATCTTCTTAAGTTTACATCTCGTTTTCTTTCATTTTCGATCCAATCATCTAAACGTTTAATCGCACATTTAACGTTTACAAATACTCATTCAAACTTTAACCAAAATTTCATACGATTTCTTTTCTTTTTTTTTTATATCGTTTGAATTATATCATTCCCTTTCTACCGTGTATCGAATAAATTCAATGTTCGCACGTACTATCGCTTACAGCAAATATCAATAGCAAATAAAACGATTAAATGTTTCCGTACCTGTCCATTTTTCATATTTACATTCGATTATACGAACAAGATATTGCACGATTCGTTTAATCCTTTGTAGGGAGAAATAGTAAAAGAGAAATTAAAGATAAAAAAAAAAGAAAGAAAAAAATGAAAATCCATAAAATAAAATAAAATAAAATAGAAACTTGGAGAAAATATGACAAATATGAAAAAATCGTTGGATGGTAGTTTTATTCCTTAATGCAACTTTAGTATTTTAATTTTTTTTTCTAATAAAAATAAATTGTTTTAGTTTGATAAATACGTAATATAGATTTCGTTATAACATCTTTTTAGAAAAATATTTAGTTTTCTCATCTTACACGATTCTTCAAAGTTCTCAAACGTATCCCCAAAAATTACCATACGTTCCATGTATTATTTTACACAATTTTTTTTGCACACATATCTCAGAAACATATCCACAGTGTTAAAAAAATAGTTGGCTCCATCATTCCACAAAATAATTATTTTATATCTCCAAACAAAAAATAGAAAGATAAATTTTGACACTGAATATACCTAAATAAACAAAAATGGATTGAGATTGGTACTAAACGAATTTAAAAAAATTACATACACGTAAGAGAGAAAATTTCATTCATTTCAATTTCTTGTAAATGGTGGAACGTTTCAAAACGAAAAGAGGAGTAGTGTTCGTTCAGTTCTACAACAGAAAAGGGTAGGAAGAACTTTCGATAAATCTTGTAGGTTCTGTACGACAGGGTAGAAGGTATACGGATCTGGTTTCATCTTCCGTTATACGTAAAAGGAACACGAGAGCCAGCTTTGCGGGGGAACCAAATGTAGATAGAAGGAGTAGAGAAGGGGGGTGATGTGATAGTGGTGATGGTGGTGGTTGGTGGAAGAGGAGAGTAAAGGGGAAGGGGCAAGTAACGATTTGTATTCGTCAGAGGAATACGAAAGGCTCTCCTTTCCATCTCTCTCTCTATCTCTCTCTCTCATTCTCATTCTCTTTATCTATCTATCTTCCTTTCTCTTTCTCTCTTATATTACCGTCCCGAGAGTCTTGTTCTCAGAAACTTCGTCTTCTCGTTACCATTCATCATATTAATAAACCAAATTCTCCTTACTCTCTCTCTCTAACTCTTTCTCTCTCTATCTCACTCTCTTCTAAGGAAACGAGATCAAACCTTGCACTAGTTGTCGTACTACTAGACGTTACTTACATATACTACGTTAATAAGTATGTATTATACGTGTGTAATATAAGTATAACCTAGTTAAAAATAGTGGTGTCGAAAAAAGATGTTATACAGAATTCTCTTTGTGGTAACACTTTTTTCTATTTTTTTTTTAGTTACGTATATTATTATTATTATATGTTTTATCTTTTTACAATGAGATAGTGTCATTACCAAACGTTGCATCGATGAATTATTATTGGATAGGTTGAAAATAACTCGATTTAGTTTCAATGCATTGCACGATTTAAAAATAAATAATACTGGGTAGAAGTGTGATGTTTATTTAATTTTAATTTCATATTCTAGTTTGTTATTATGCACTTATTTCAGATTTAAAATAAAATATTATTTGTATTCCTTTTATCTTTTTAAGCTACTCGATTATGAAGAATAATCTTGGTTTTCGAATTTGTAATATTTCCTTTTGATATTCATTGTATTCCACTTTATTGAACAATATTTTTGATTTTGTCGTGAACTTCGAGAGCATTAAAGATAGAAAGACAGAGAAAAAAAGAAAAGAAGGAGAAATAAGGAAGATAAGTATAAAAATCTTTGAGGCATCCTCTCGTAGTTGTTTGTAGTTGACTTCCAGGTAAAATGCGAAGACACAAGTATATTTTCTTTCGATCGATTCTTTCGAATATCAAAAGAAAGAAATAGTCAAATTTCGAAGGATCGTAGAAAAGAAAGAAGTTCTTCATAAGAGACGTATGCATTTGGTAGATGTGCATGAAACTTGGCATAGATTTTCAAAAGTACTTCGTGAAATATTCCTTCAAATTTTCCAAGTGGAATTGAAAACGATTGTGCAACTTTCTCTATTTCTATCTTTCTATCAATCTCTCTCTCTCTCTCTTTTTCTTTATCTATCTTTATCTCTCCTTTTTACTTGCATTTCTTACCACAAATTATCGTTGAGTTTAATCAATGAAAATGAGAGAGAAATACCGACAAGAAGGTTACTATTCCATCAATGCTCGTTCTCTGTAATCTCGTTAAACTCTAAATCAAATGAAATTTTATAGAACAATTAGCACAATCGAAATATAATCGTACTATAAAAAATTATGTCCAACGTTTCTGTGAGCAGTCAAAAAAAAATATAAATATATAAAATAATATAATGTATAGATCCAAATAATTAATATAGGATAATTATTTAAACATTAAATTATTGGTGCATTTAAACGTTATCGAAAGTGGGTAAAAAAAGAAGAAACAATTAGATCTTCTTGAACAAAATTACAAAAACAAATTTTCTAAATTGTACCTTACTTGAGAAGTACAATAATAAATAATATAACAATATATAAATCTATAAATAATTAATATTAAATGATTCGTTCGTTTAAACGGTATTGAAAGAAGGGTAGAAGAGAATGAGAGAGGGAAAAAAATAAATCTTCTTTAATAAAATTACAAAACGAAATTTTTAGAATTGTACCTATTCGAGAGTATCATCATCCTTCCTAATTTATCCAAGCTCGACGAAAACGAGTGCCCGACAGATGCGGAGATAGGCTTAATGCATGCAAATGTCGGCAGAAAGCAGAAGCTGAATTCGTGCCGTATCTCCTCCTTTCGTCGCTTCGTTGTCCTACTCACCCCTCGTTTATTCCACACCCAACTTCAACCCCTAACTCTCTTTCTCACTCTCACTCTTACACACTCTTACTCACTCATTCACTTACTCACTCTCATTTTCGCTCCCTCTCTCTCTCTCTCTATCTCTCTCTATCTCATTCTATCCAACTTGGTCTCCAACTCGTATGAGAAACCACCCTTCTTCCCCATCCGTTTCGTTAAAACCCAAACCCAAACCCTATTGGATAGAAGGCAGAAGCAAACTCCGTGAATACTACGGAGCAATTTACCGATTACCCCTAATTGAAGACGATGACTTGACGTTGGCTCTTACTAAACGTTCTTATCCTCCGAAAACGAGATAGACGAGGTTTTAGAGGAAGAACCTATATCTTTCTAAGTAATTCATAAATATTTCAGACGATCAGATATACCAGATTTTATTTTTCTCTTATTTTTCAAAATAAAATACCACGATTCTCGTTAAAACTCAGCAGAAAGTGAATATTTATATTCGTGTCAGATATTTTATCATAAATAAAAATTATAATCGATATAATTGATACAACATTTTGGATATATTGGATACATTGCCTTGGTGAAAAAAAATTAGTGTCGCATTATTCCTTTTTGAAAAACAAAATCTGTTGCACGACCATTGCCTGCTCGGTACTCTACGCTATTTATTTAGGAATATTAATTTTCGAGTAGTATCGATTACTTACGATCAAATATATACGTGTGTGTGTAAAATCGTATACTAGGTGAAAGAAAAGTATATTAAAGGAACTTAACACGTCGTTAAAAGAAGATCAAATGTTATTAAAGGAATATGATTGGTTTGTTATCTCTCATAGATCGATCAATCGACTGTGATGTTGTATTTATGTTGAACTAACATTAATCTTCATTATGAAATACGAAGTTTTCAATTAACCGAATTGCTTGCTACTTTTTTGTCTTTTGTTACGTCGTTGGAAAGGAAAGGAAAGGAAGGAAGGAAGGAAGGAAAGAAGGAAAGAGAAAACTGGACCACCCACCAAGCATCCCTCGTCTCTTCCATCATTTTAATGATGAAATACCAAAAGAAAAAAAAAAGAGAGAAAAGAACGAACGTATAAATTTTAGAAAAAAATATAAAAACAAAAGAAAAGAAAATAAACCAACAACACAAACAAAACGTCCAGCAACGGAAGGTGGTATTGGATAATTGTATTGTAGCTGTTGGTAAAAGAATTTTTCTATCGCAAATAGAAAAGCTTTGTGGAGAAAACAATTTCGTTGGGTTTTATTTTTTTCTTTTGCGTTTCCTTTTCTATTCTTTTTTTTTTTTTATTTTTACACACTCTACTTCACATTCGCGAATGCTAGTTAATTGTTTTACCACCATTTTAATGGAAAAAAAAAAATGAAAATTATCTAAAAGAAATATAAGAAATATAAATGAACAAGTACAACTATTTTTTGTTGTTATTTCTAAAACTGAATTTAGGGATATCTTATTATGAATTGTATTTTAGTTACATTTAGTGTATTAATTTTAAATAATAATTAATAACTAATACACTAATGTAACAAATTAAATGTATTATTAATTAATATAAAAGTATTATTATTGATTAATTTTTTGTAAAAGATAAAACAAAAAAGAATGTGTTGCCCAGGTGTTCAAAGACGAGATAAAAATCTCAACGTCGTATAAAAATGTTCTCCTCTACTCCCCATAGAAAAATTCGATACGATAATGTAACTACGCATGCTAGTTAATTTATGAGAATAAAGAAGAAAGGAAAGGGTATACTGTATAGTGTAGTTGTGATAAAAAAGTATAGAAAGAGAGTGGGAGACGGAATGAAGACTGAAGAAGAAGAAGAAGAAGAAGAGAAAAAGTAAAAGTAAAAAACCATAACCATACAATTATGTACAATACTGTACGAGTTGATCAACGTAAAAATCAAAGGCTCGTCTTCTCTTCTTTCACTTCATTGACGCGAGGAAAATATTCCATTTTTTTCCACGTTTATCCAATAGCTGTAAATAATACGAACTATCGCAGTTGAATAGATTTTTACTTAAATAACCATAGTTAATCGGTTAATAATCTTATACATAGAAGAAATATATATATGAATATGTATATGAAATTATATATAAAAGAGAGAAAGAGTAATATCCAAATAATATTTTAACATTAAATTGAAATTTCGTTTAGTGTTTCTAGTATACTACGTTACTGCATCGTCATGTAATTTATTGACTTCCCATAACCCATAATATATGAAGTATGATTAAAAAGTAAGGTAACTTTTTATAGTTTCAACTACATAGCATTTTTGGTTTGTTTGTAAAAAGTGTAAATGTTACAAGGTTTCGTGGGTTTCGACGATATTTTGCTGTCTACAAAAATACATAATCAAATGAATATAATGTTAGGTGTGTTTACTGGAAAGTTCTATCCATTTCTATTCTATTTTGACGATAAAAAAAATTTATATTTTGTTTTTATTCCAAAATCAGACATAACTTACCGACTAGACACTTAATATAAAAATGACAATTTTTCTCGTTAAAACTCGATCGAGAGAAAATTGGTCAAGCTCGAAAATTCCCTTTAACCTGTTCGTTTAACCCGAAATTTTAGGTAACACGTTTCAATGGGGGTCTTCTATAAATAAAACGATAGGATCGATCAACAGAGATTCAACAGGAATTAAACCATAAAATAGTCTTCCAAATAAAATTAATTGCTAAAACATAGGAACGTGTTTATAGTTATCTGATTCTCTCTAAAATACTATTTGTTTACAATTGACACTACAGAATTTACCACAAATTTAGTTTAAAAACAAAGTACAGATTGCCATAAACTACTTGAACTCGAAAATATTCTTACAAAGTTTGTCAAAAAAAAAACACAGAACGAATTGCGATATAAATATAAACACGGAGGAAAAAAAGAGAGAAACAGAGAGGGGGAGAGAGAAGGAGAGGATGAAGAAGGAGAGAAAGAGAACGTTTTAATCACCAGCACGACTGGCGGAACTTTAATGAATGCTCGACAACTTTGCCGTGGGTTCGGTGAATATTTCGTACTACACGAAGCCTCGTTTATGCATATGTCGACGATGAAGGGGTTTTAGGGTGGTGGTGATGGTGGTGATGGTGGGTAGAAAGCGCGAATATTTGTCACAAGTTATCACAACGTGTCATCGCACCAACAAACTCTGACTGCCAGGTGGTTTTGTCGATGCTACTTGATGGTAGCTAGTAGAAATGGGTGGAAAAGAGAAAGATAGCTTGTTGTAATGAAGGTTGCAAATATATATATGCATATACGCATATGTGCACGCATTTGTATATGTCAAAGCAGAAAACGTATGTCGAACTATTGGCTACACCATAGTAAAAGTCATGGTATATATAAACTAAATTGTCAGACCATAACACAAATCCATCCAGCGTGAATTACGAGTTTACTGCTTTTCCCGTCTAGGTTTTTCCTCCTCCGAGTCACCACCACCACCACCACCACTACCTCCTCTTCCTACTCTTCGTAAAAGCTCCCCCCTATGCACGAAATTCGGGGAACTTTTTAAAAAGGAACCATCCGAGATTAACGCGAAACGGATTGATGTAATCTCCTTTAAAAGGGATTTTATTTTTTGGGGGGGTTATTTTAAATAACATAATATTTGAAAACGTTATCCTGAACGAAGTGTATATATATGTGTGTGTGTGTTTGAGTGATAACGAAATACTTTAAAAGAGTCGAAGAAATAATATCCTTGACCTGATAAAAGTCTATGAAAGTTTATTTAATAATTGATGATTTTAGGTAGCAAAAAAATAATAGTTTTAATTAGAAGAGTATGTATATAATTAAATATATAAAGAGGAATTTTCGTATCTAGAATAACAATACTTAACCCACGTAACACCACTGTTACGTACAATACGATCGTGTTCGTTTGCGAATTAATTAGTAAAAATAAACACACACACACACACACACACAGAAAAATAAATACAACTCTCTCATTACACTACTCGTTCTATCTAATTTCGAATATTCTCGTAACTGAACTTTATAACGAACTAGGTTGATACAAATGTATTGGTAAGCGTGTATATATCCAACCAAGGTGACAATCGAACAATATTCGATTACGTTAATATTGTTGTTTTTAACTTACATCGGCATTGACATGGAAATTCACTTTTTAAAAGACATTATTAATTCTACTTTTTGATATACTTTTATATCTCGTGTTTGTAAAAGTTTTCTTCCTTTTCCCTTTCCCCTTTTCATTCTTACTCTCTCACTTGTTCATTCTTCATTATTGCACGTTCTTTAAAAAAAGTTTCATTATTTTTAAACGAGTGTTAATAAATTAACGTACTTGCTAGGTAAAATTAGTCAGAATATAAAACATGCAGGATAAATAAAAAAGTATACTAAAAAAAAATTAAACTATGCTATTTCTTATTTTTCTGCATACCTTTCTCTCTTATTTATTGCACGTTTATTTGCAAGAGTTTCATTATTTTTAGACGAGTGTTAATAAATAAACGTACTTGCTAGGTAAAACTTGTTATTAATTATTTTATTAATATTCATTGAACGTTGAATTAATATCGATGTGTAAAATCGTGATTAAAATTATAAAATAATGACAATTAGATTTATTAGCAATTAGTACGATCGTCCAAAAGTTTATTTTTATTTTCTTATCAAATCCTTATCGATGTATAAAACGTGTAGGATAAACAAGAAAATATGATCGACCGATATAAAAAAAAAAAGAAGCAAAATCCATGTCATTTCTTATTTCTCTCTATTTCTATTTTTTTTTTTATTTTCTAATTCATCCTTTTCTCTTCTACGCTTTCATTTTATCCATCAAGGATTTAATATTAACGAGATTCTCTGCCGTTTCCTTCAGTTTTCTTTTTTTTTTTTTTTTCTTAACGTGGACCACTGAAAAGGGCATATTCCCTTGGGTTTACGAAGGGTCGTCGGAAAGAGAGAAAGAGAGAAAGAGAGAGGATGTTAAAGTATCCGCAGATTGAAGTAACTTTTTCTTCCCTCCACCCTACCTATTAATCCAACAGAAAACTTGGAAGGTAAGTCATCGGGGGATGATGGTCGTATGTATCGTTGAAAAATTTTTTGAATAAAGATTGCTGCACCCCCTTTTTCCTTATTTCTTATTTTTATTTTTTTTATTTTCTAACTCGACCTCAGCCAATCAAAAGTATTTTAATCGAAAAGAAAAAGAGTCACACCGATCGATCGTATGGTAGAAAAATAAAAAAACAAATATCAGATTTTCCCATTGAATTGTGACCAAAAATCCAACATGTTTTTTATCCACAATAAATAATAATAATTTTGTTTACCATTGCTATCAAGTTCTAAATAAAATTTACTAAAGGAAGGATGAAGTAGCAAGTGGTGGGGAAAAATACGGTAGTCTCGGGTAAGGACAATGTGACGTGCAGTAAAAAGGATCGAATGATGGCGCAGGAAACAATTATAAGAAGGAGGTATCTGGCAAAAGAAGAAAGAGAGAGAGGAAAGAAAACAACAGCAACAGGGGCAACGGCAGCAACGACAACAACAGCACCAGCAAAAGCAGCACTAGCAAAAGCAGCACCAGCAGAAGCAACAGTAGTTGGGATAAGAGAGAGAAAGAGAGAGAGAGAGAGAGAAGCGAGAAGTAAAAGAGAAAATAAGAGCACCGTAGAAGCCGCAGACATACCCGGAAGAATTATAATGGAGGAAAAGAATAGATATAATAGCGTCGTTCGGTGAAAAGGAGTAAAAGAGAAAGGTGGATAAGGAAAAAATAAAAAAGGAGAAAAAAGTAAAAGAAGAAAGCGTATAGTAGAAGGAAAATGCGAAGAAGGAGAAAACGAAAAAGAGAGGAAAGAGGAAGGGTAGAAGGGAGGGACGAAGGTAGAGGTGGAAGAAAAGAAAAAGGGTCGAATAAGGATGAAAGAAAGTAGTGCTGGGTAGAAAAGCGAGAGCAGAACGATTTGCGCAGCGCCAATTCATCAAGCATACTGACTCCAACCATACTACTACCCCCTAGAAGCAGACCAGCAGACCACGGCGAGAGCCATTTCATCGTTCATCCTCATCAACAATGCTTGCCAAGAATCACGGTGGGTGGGGCCGAGGCACAACCTTACCCATCCTACCCCTCACATCCCCCCCCATCTCCCCATCCCAACCCCCAAACGGCCGTTGAAACAATTCCGTCTAGGGTATACGATTCCACGAGAGTCGCATTATTCCTACTAACGCTGGAAAAGCCACGGGGTAAAGCTACTTTTCCTTTTCTTTACTTGACTTTTCTTTTTCTTTATTATCTTTTATTTATTTTCATATATTTCCTTCTCATCTCCACTTTCTATTCTATTTTATATATTTTTTTCTTTTAATGTTCTTTTAAAAGAATTCTTTATTAAAGTTCATTGACGATCGATTGTTCGAAGATTTGTCTATGAAATAAATGAAAATAAGTGTGTATAGTGGTTAATGTAATAACTAGATATTACGTGAAATAACTGTACCAATCTGTGAAATATGAAATAAGGAACAATTATATAATTTAACTAGATAATATATTATTATGAATTATTTCTTTTCCTTTATACTTTACAAAGAAATATTTTGTTAAACGTGTCATTCTATCAATTTTGGACGTGTAATATCTAATAATTTTTTAAATATTAATCAAGAAGAACATTTTTTTTTTACGATAGAAATAGTTTATTGGTGTTTTATTTTTCTTGAAAATTGATCACACAATGATACAGTTGTTCGTAGAAAATACAATGACAGGATTTTCGGTTTATGTATATCCCAGCTACAGGATTTTCATTGGACTGTTTCTTGTCTTCCCATGAGAAAGATATATATGTATATATAAGAGAAAGAAAGAATAAAGATAAAAGAAAGAAGTATTCTTCGTACAGTTTTCATGGCTTCTACAGCTCAAGCTTGATTGAAACCGGTGACTTGCCAAAATTGCTAGCATTGTGAATCGTGGCAGCCAAGCATTGTCAGTCGGGACGAGACTAGGCGTATTTTCGACCACGACCAGTGTGGTAGTTTATTTTACGGAATACGTCCGCGTGAAAAATGAGACGGGAAACCAATTCTCATCTTACTTTACTACTTCGAATTTTCTTTTTCTTTTCTATTAGTTGTCCGTTCAGAAATGAGAAGAAGAGACCACCATGATACAGAAAACTGCTCGATGATTACTCGACATTTCATAATGCTTCTTACGTTTATATTCGTTTCTTATAAATGGGGTTTCGAGCAAGTACAGGAACAAATTAAAAAACTAAGAGACAAATATGAGATAGTTGTGAACAAGTTTCACGTTGGGGTGTACTATCAATTTGTACATGCATGATTCTTTTATCAAATGAATTTGTATCATTACAAATTATATTTAATTATTTATATAAATAATTATATGTTCTCCTGTGATGCATTTGAACTACTTAAATTGTCAAAGTTGAATGAAAATTTACAATTAGCGCATTTAGAAAATTACAGGTAATTAGAATATACTTTGAAATAAAATGTGCACTATTGAACGATGAAAAATTTTCTATTGGAACACCGAAAATAAAAGATTAATCTCTACGAAATCTCGCATCATAAAATACTATCGTGGCGTCCAGAACGAAACATGCATTTTCAGTGTAGCCGAGTCAAAGCGTTAATGGTACAAACTATTTATTTGAATTCAAATTAATGACGTTGTTATTCGTTTAACAAAAGTTACAAGTAATACGGATTACCTAAAGCGAGATTTCGTATAAATAAGTTACGTCAAAAAAATCGTACGAATTTTAAACGAACATGTGACAAACGTTATTTCATTTTAAAGACGTACCCTATTTAAGTACGACATACTAATGAGATTAAAAAAAAAAATAAAAGATATAAAGGAATAAAAAATAAGATAAAATCGTTATAGAGAAAATTATATGAATAAATTTGAGCAATTAAATGCTCATCAGGAATAATTTGAGTTGAAATATCAGATAGAATGTGGAATGTGGAACGGAAAGTAAAGGAAAAGCATTGAAATGAAATGGTATGTGAACGAAATAACGAGAAAGAGAAAGAGAGAAAGAGAGAGAACGTACACATTCGTTCCGACAGATTTGCCGAATGACCGAAACGTTTTTTACGCTTGACGAAATAATTGTTATTAGAGGACCGCGATTATTACGAACGCGAACGAACCATCGAGACGTTTTTGAAATAAACGTAATAACCGTGTAGGAAAACCCACCCCGTTGATGCATTCAATAATGTTTTCCGAAGCGCAGAAATAATTTCTTTCGAACGATTTAACCATTTTCGTTTGGCATTCGTAAATCCTTGTTCAACGGTCTGCGGCTTAATGAAAGATCACAGCGTAAAACCGCAAAGGCGTGTCGGAATATTTTCAACAAAGTTAAATAAATGCTTAATTTGTTAACGCGCGAATTTAATCCACTAATCAAACACTCTTTAATAACGCATGAGCATTCCTATTTATATATAAATATCATTTTTATTATGATAATAAAATATTATGTGCATTGTGAGGCAACGTTATTATTATTATTATTACATAACCATCATTACCAGAAAATAATGGGATTCTTTTTATTTTTTATCCTCGCTCGTTAAAGCAGCTACGTTTAATTTCAATTTATCTTATATTTATTTATATATTTCTTTTTCTGTGTGTATTTTTTTTTATTTAATTTAATTGTTTCTGACAGTTTCAACATTCAACGATATTATTATTCAACAATATATATATTTAAACACAAATAACTAAGTGAATTTTAATTTCATTTAGAAGTTTTAACAATCCCTTTTCATTTATTCATTTTAATATATATATATTATATTTTATCAATACATATAAGTATACTTGAAAGATAGAAATCGTGAATATTTTATAATCGTAAACAATACTCTAATGGTGATAGATATTTGACAGAAATTGATTTATTATAATACGAGCATATTGTAATTTCTTTTCTTTCCTCCAAGTATTCTCGTTTACTTCTCGTACGTCATATAACATATTAATATGATAATATACGATGCAAGTATCGTATACGGACTCTAACGGGCCTATGTAAATACATATATACAATACATATATATATTTACAAGTATGTAAATAAACGAGATAATTAATGAAATATATATTTTTCTCTCACTTTCTCTCATCGTTAATTTTCCCGTCATTTTGGATTCTCCATTTGCTACAAAAATATTCTCAATTACGTCGCCAGTAAAATAAACACGAATCTTCGCTAAAGGATAATTGCAAAAGATGAAGCTGGAAGTTTATATGTATAATAATACCGTAACGTTTCTAAAAAAAAAAAAAAGTAAAAAAGAAAGGAGGGGGAAAAAATTAAAAAAAGAAGATACGAAACAACCGCTACGATATATAACGATTCTCTTTCTCTCTCTCTCTCTTTCTTTCTGGTATAACTTGGATCATGCTTATGGCAAACATCCATCCAGCTTGGTGAATACATAAACGTAAGCTATAGTCCCCGACAGTGTTTAAACTAGAGATTAAAAAGCAATATTTTTCACTCCTCTGTTTTTGCATTTCCGTTTCAGACTTTCTTCTTCCATTCTTTTTGATTCCATTCTCTATGACGTTGTTCTTCATAGAAACATTATCTTTAAATTTACAAATCTTTCGCGTATTTACATTATCTTTATTAATATTAAAGATACAATCTATTAGATGAGATAGTTCAAATAATATTTAACGAAAATTACGATCAACTAGAAATTATTTAACAAAATTTGTAAAATAAAATGTACCATTTTAAAGTAGGGTTCAATATATTAGTATTAATTGAATATACATCGAAATCTAGTTGAGATTATTTTTAAATATATCTCATTCGTTAAAAAATAATCAACTTTTCTCGATCTAAAACTAAAATTAAGAGCCTTTATCGAATCGATTGTTATCGGATCTAGGGATATGCATAAAACGAGTACTTGGAAACAAACAGAAGTTTCGTATTTCTCGTTGGAAGTTAAACTCTCGTGAAATAATGAAATCTAATATTTTTACCAACGATTCGATCTCTTAGAGTGGTATAGTATTCGCGCGGTATAGTATTTATCGATCGAAAAATCAGATAAACAATGAAATGAGAAAGAAAAAAGAGAGAGAAATAAAAAAAATCAAGTAGAATAAGTCTCTTTATAAACAAAATATATAAATATATTAAATTAATGACAAAAAAACAATGTCAAATTTTCTCATTGTAATCGTGGGCAAAAATTCGACTTAAAAGTGTCAAGTAAATGCTATGAATTAATTCTAAAAGCTAATACATAAGATACAAAAATATAAAATAAAATAGTAGATCAATGAAATGGATTATTAAAAGACAACTAACATTTAAAAAAATTCTATGAACGTTATGATAACACAATGAGAATGTGAAACACGTTGGTATGTATATGTGAACAGTTTAATAAATAATAAGGTGCTTCCGAAAGCAGCCTTACATTACCGTAGGATTCATGATTAAAATGGCCATTAATCTATCTCAACGGGTTGCGTCGCATTAGCTTCCTAATGAAATAATAAACAAGCGCGGTTACTATCACGTTCGCCTGGATACGAAGGATTCGAATTAACCGTTGCGCTTGCCAACGACCTGCAATAATTTTCTCTTCCATCAACGTTCAACTTCGCTCGATATGAAAACAAAAACTAAAAAGATAGGAATTGCTGAAAATATATACAAAATTAATTATCACGGTGTGAGTATGCATATGCGCGTGCGTATGTGTATATGTGTGTGTGTGTGTACATTATTTCTGTCCCTTTGAATTTAAGTATAATGAATTAGTTTCGTGATCAAATAAATGATCTCAGTGTTTACGTACGAAAAAAAAAGTTATTTTGCCATTATCTATAGTATTCTGATGATATAATTATATATAAAAAAAAACAAAAATAAATAAACGTATATCACGCAAAAAAAAAATTTTTTAAATTTATGGGAGAAGAATATTTTTAACAAATCCAATAGAATTTGACGCGAATTTGTATTCCCGAATAGTTATGAATACCTTCCCCCTCCTCTCACCCTCATCATACATAGTCGAACGTATCACAATAAGTGAATTTTCATATTTCATATTTCAAAAAAACATAACGCATGTTTCTCATAACGTGGGTCTACCACAAAAAATCCAGTGAGAAAAAGATAGAAATAAAAAGGGAGAATGAGAGAGAGAGAATGAAGAAGAAAAATAGATATAGGAAGAGAAATGGAAAAGAAGAGATAAAATAAAAAGAATAGAAGAATGGAAGGATAGTTGGAAAGGAAGAAACCCTTGGTCTCCTGTAGAAACCCTTTTAACTACCCCACGTCCGTCCGTTTTAATAGGCATAGGTTTTTATACTTGGACGACGTGCGGTAGACACGAGAGGACACTGGGAAACACAAGGGAATGATGCATATAAACGCAAACACGTTTCCCCATCGCGACTTGTAAAGAGAGAAAAATGTGCTGATGTAATTTATGAAATCTCACTCGTTGCATACAAACGAGCTTGAAAATTATTCACGATACTAACATGACCTCGAACCCTTCCAAAGGGCTTTTTCTTGCAAATAACTGACTGCTTCTGCATATCTTCTTCTACTTGTTTCGTTACTGGTATTAATGCGTGTATATAAATATATGTATGTAAAGATTGAACTTGGAATTATAAAAGAAAAGAAAAGAAAGAATAAAAAGTTAGGAAAGGGGAATGACCGGTGCATGAGAATACAATGCAACAAGAAAACTTAAGAAATATGTTATCATTAAAATGACATTTTTTTGTAAACATTAACGAGAATAATTACTGTAACCCTGATGTAACTTGATACCAATGAACGAAGAATAACAAGGATTTACAAATAAACAAATCGTCAATAAACGTCATATGAATCATGCGTCAAATTGAGGACCAAACAAAAACCTACTTAAAGTTTTTGACAGAGTTAGAATTCTAATTAATCGATAAAAAAAATTCGAATCCAAGGAAAACTAATGAAAAAAAAGTCTCAATAAATACCGAATTAATACAAAGTGATGTAAACAAAAAAATATGCGACAGAATATCAATCCAACTATGGTAAATATTCGTTTAATTTCATCGACGAATATTCGCGAGGTGGATAGAAAAGAACAAAAATAAAAATATACGTGGAAGAGAAATAATGGTGAAATGGAAAGAGAAAAATTGTATGAAAAAGGGACGAAGGATTAAGGGTACAAAATATATATATAGTATGTACTTTTACAATAGAAAAAGGGATTTTAGGATGGGTTGGAAACGCGACATGATTACCCGATGCCGCGTAGAACGCAAAACACGCACGTGCATCCTTTATCTTCTGTCGTAAAGCGACAGGATGCCTAAGCTGGTTTTACGCTTTAAACGACACGTTGAGATAAACCGTCCAAATGCGTTTTTCCTTCCTCCTCTACCCACGCAACACTACGAAAGAAATAAGCATTACATACCGAGAGACTTTAATCACGCTGATACAACACACATCGACGCAAAAAAGAAAAATCAGTGGCCTCGATCATACCATTCCATTCTTCCCCTCTTCCTCTTCCTGTTCCCAGTTTCTGCTAATGAATCCAAGAAACTAGGCTAATTTTCACGATCATCGAAACGGAAAATGGCGAGACCATTGTAAGCCAACTATTATCGTGGCAAAAAAAAAGAAACTGTGATATTTCTGTTGTTGTTTTTTTTTTCAAAAAGAAGAAGCATTTTTTTCAATCTATGTCAAACTAACAAAAAGAAAAAAAAAATACGATCTGAACTTGCATCCAGTGTTTACCGTCCTTTGACGTAGTATCATAAATGGTCAGTTATTGTTCAGCAGGTGTAACTTTTACCAAGAATAGTGGTAATATTGTATACGAATATTTTGTTCTAAGCGTATATATTAAAATACTAATCATTCGATAAAAATTCATTATAGTTCTGTAAGAAGATTAAACGTTGACCAAGCAACAGCAGCAATAGCAGCAGCAGCAGAATGTCTTTAAACGTTTAGAAAATCGATAAGAAAAAGGAGATGATACGCTTTTTCTTATCTCGAAGCATCGATGAAATAAATCAAGAATAAGCCGAGAACGGTCCATTCGTCTTGGCATTTCTATCTGATGCATCCTATCTTATCCTAGGTGTCCTTGGCACCCGGACGAGCTTATCAGCAATCCTTATTGTCACGAACTATCCTAGGCATGAAACCTAGGATTCAAAATGGCGTTGTCAGTAGGATAAGACAATACGGGATATCCTCGCATTGCTTAGAAATGCGTGTTAAGTCACGTACGATCTTCACAGAAATGCAAGACGGTCCTAGCTAGACTAATGCACACACACCTAATCCATATCTCGTTGACGTTTGAATATTTATTTCATGACAAAGTATGTATGTGAGAAAGAGAGAGAGAGAGAAGGAGAGAGAGAGAAAGATAGAAAATAAATGGTTAAGGAAGGTAGAAAATGGGTTGGATATCAGAACGCAATTAATAATAATGACAATTAAGGTCTTAGTTGGTAATGCAAAACTGCATACGATGGGTGTCCTAACGAGGTACTAGAAACGGCATTGACCGCAATGTAGGTAATTTTGTGTTAATTAGAGGTATAAGATAGTAACAGGTGTAGAAAACCTAAAGAAATGGTACAAGTGTATAGAATAAAAGAGAGGAAACAGAAATGGAGATTAAAAATTCTGAAACAAAGGATTACGATTATCTCGACAAAGCTCGGAACACTGCTACTTAAAAGAGATTGTTCAAATTCAATCCTAGAATCCATCATATCTTCTTCTCCCTTTGTTCGATTAACCCAATCCATTACTGCGTATATCGTTGTCGCTTGAAATTCCACGCCTAAAGCCAACATCAAACACAATCACTAAGAGAGAGAGAGAGTAGTACCTGCTACATACATTTTCACCAATCCGGAATATAGTTTCGAATCCGTTCGATATATCTCCTTCATATTATCTTCGGCGTAGTGTTATTTCCATAGTATATATATTCCCGAACGCGAAACTGGCAAGTTCGAGAACACAGTTGAAACTTTGACTGCTTAGTCCAAGACGACGTGTCTACCCGTTCTACACTTCGTAGACACGTGCAAGTTCTCTGCTACCCTGAGAGAAGATTGTGCATGCATTCCCTCTCTCTCTCTCTCTCTTTCTCTCTCACCCCTTACTCGTAAAGCTTCAACGTAGTAGCTGGCACGTTCTTAACGTGAAATCCTTCCAAATCTTCTATTTGAGAGAAAATTGACGAGGTGTACACCTGTTACCGCTAGACGAGAAAAATAAAAGAGTCATTCGCTATCGTTTTTTTTCATGGGAAGTAACTGTGAACCTGAAGCGACGATTTTACGAGTAGTAATCGAAATGAAAGGATCAAAGAACGACTACGAAACGTACGATTTTATCGCAAATAGTAAACAAGAAAAATAGTGATTCTTTATTTGACGTGACAATTTTATTTATTAAATAAACATTATATGGTATATTTGTAAAATATATATATAAAATATATAAATTAATGGTAAAACAGGAATAAAGTGTTCTTTTGATTTATAAAAGTATTTTAATCCATTAATTAAGAGAACCCTTTTGGGTAATAAATCAAACAAGGGATGTATTAATATTCAAGTATATATGTTTGAGTAAAACTCTAATGTAAACAAGCCCTGTTCCTCGTTTTTGGGCAAAGTCTAACTTACATGGTACCGAAAAGATGCTGCGTTTTGGGAGAAGGTAAAGAGAAGAGAGGGAAATGGAAGGCAAGCGAGCAGGGTGGTCGGTAAAGACGCCGTGCAAATCGGGTTTATTGAGCGTGGCCCTCAGGGACCTTGGCAGCCTTTTCGTGGCGCCTCTCTTTCCGAATTACTCGGCAGGGAAAAGCTAGGGGGATGCTAGTACTAGGCGCCGAGATTTGTTGGATGTATGCCGAGCCGATCCTCCGACGATTTATCGTCGCTTCCTCTCGACTCGCTTTAAGAGAGAAAAGGTCTGCTTGTCTTCCCAAAATTCATTACTCCCAGTGTCACGATATTTGCCTCTTTGCTACACCATCGTGCCCATTATTCGCACACTTTCTCACTCTCCTCGTTCTTTTTCTTTATTTTCCACCATGGAATGCGATTTTTGATCTGTCAACACCTTGGCAAGTTTAGTTCTTGAATGAACTTCGTACCCATCCTTCCAATTTCCAATTTATGTATTGGCTGTTTCATGGATTCGTTGTTTCAATGGTGACAAAGCTTGTAACGAGTTTTGACAAGGAACTTCCAAGTTGGAGTTAACTGAACTGACCGACTTAGCCATTGGATAACGCGAACCGACTCAAACATGACAGAGAAGATAACGATGTTTCAAATCGATTTTCAACGTGATAACGAGAGAAGAAATACATAGGTTAATACTATGATAGAATGAAAATAAAAAGAAGAAGTATCAATGCTAGCGTGACATTTGTAACTAACGCTCAATCTTTTTCTCCTCTTCGTTGGAATACGAATAAAAAAAAAAA